>RJWJ010006434.1:0-62545 GCA_004363605.1 Indri indri | reverse complement strand
CAATGAATTGTGGAGCTGAAAAACCATTTCCTAGAAGTATTGGAAATGTTAATGCCATCATCCCGCATGAACGGATAAGGAGGAGGCAGGTAATTCTGCACAGACTGCCTGGGTACCTCATCGCAGCTAAAGGTCCGCACATTCAATCTTGATTGAATTACCATTATCGAGAGTGAGAGAGAAAGAGAGAGAGAGAGAGGGTGGCTTGGGCATGACACAGAGACAGTCGGGTATTCTGTGCACCTCCCTGTCCTGCCAGACCTAAGCGGGCTGAGGTTGGGCAGCTCCCTCTGTGGGCCCCTGGGAGGAGCTGCTCCCGTAGACACAACCTCTGTGGGAGTGAACGGGGCTGAAGTACAATGTGACAAAGTGCTGAGAGAGGTTAGAGGGACAGTGACTGACCTGTGAATCTTCCGGCATCCTAAGCATGTTGTCCAGGCAGTGCCCCTCTGAGGGGCCTGTCTGAAGGAAGGGAGGGGGCTTCTTATTTGGATTTCCTTAGAAGCAAAACCTAAGACAAGGATTTGGGTGCAAGTAGTTGATTTAGGAGGTGATCCCAGGAAACACCAGGAGTGGAGTGGGAAGTGAGAGGGAGAAAGGAAGGAATCCAATAGGGGCGTGTGTCATCCAGAAAGTCACCACTGTGGCCAGCTGGGGCTTAATCCTGCTGAGGAGCTCTGGGTGAGAGCAGAGGACGAGCGCCTCTGAGCTATTCCACCTAAAGGAGAGGGAGCTGGGGTACGTATACACCCACTCCCCTCAGTCACTGGTTGAGGGCAGTTTCTGGGATGTTTAATTTCCTGGCACTTCTGGCCTGCCTTGCAAGCAGGCAGAGAAGGCTCCAGTGGCCAGAACAAGTCCTCAAGATAAGGGACAAAGGTGTGGGCAGTGTGAATGAGGACCAGCATGCATGCAGGTGGTGGGTGTTGGGGGATATGGCAGGGTACCGATGGTTCCTGCACCAGAAGGGATCTGTAGGGCCCAGGCAAGGGCTAGCCTCAGAGACAGCAAAGGAGAATGGAGGTCGAGAGTCAGGACCATTGACCAACGTGCTTATCATGCACCTCCATCTCTGTCTCCCAGGAATCAGCAGAGAAACCTGCTGTGAGAAAAGGCCTCTGGGTTTTTTTTGAACCTGAGTTCCTCCCTGGAAGTGGGGGTCCTCTGTGCACATGATGGCCCCACCTTCTTCTGGAGGAGAAGGGCCTCTCTGCAGAGCTCCCCTGTTCTGAGGTCAGGCCCTTAGCAGCACCTTCTCCCCCAAGAGCACGGGTGTGGCTTGATGCAGAGAAGATGCCTCAGTAAGGAGCATGCAGCATCCTGGCAGGCAAGAGAACAGAGGTCTGGAAATGGCTGACCTGCAGATTCACTGTGTGACCTTGGGCAGGGTGTGTTACATCTCTGGGCCATCTCTCCTTGCCTGTGAACTCAAAAAGTCTAGACTAAGTTTCACCTAGTCTCAGCAGTCTATGACTCAGGGGGCCACATATGATTCAGATCTAATAGTCATTCATCTTAATGTGGCCTCTCTGCCTTGAGAGCTGACCCAGAACCACCTTTCAGGTGAGAAACTGAGGGTCAGAGAGATGAAGACATGACCTTGCTAAAGGTAAATGACAGAACTGGGATCAGAACCCGGGCCTTCCTGACCTCAGGTCCAAAACTGCAATACACCTGAGCGCAGTGGCTTTTCCTGGACTGGGAGAAAAGAAGTGTCAGAATGTGCAGATGGCCTGGGTGCCCTCAGACCCTCTCTCATCCTTTCTACCCAGCTTTCTAGTCCAGGAGGCTGATCTCTGTGGACAAGGTGGGAGATTCTCCAACGTGTGCACGCATGCAGTGCCATCACCTGGGGGGCTTTAAAAGTACAGACTTCTGGGCTCTGGCCCCACAATTTCTCATTCAATAGGTCTGGGGTGGAGTCCAAGAATTAGCATCTCTACTAAGTTCCCAGGTGACACCACTGTTCCGGGGACCACACTTTGAGAACCGCGGGACTAGGTCGACAGATTCCCCTGTTCTCTGCTGCAGGTTGGGGTCAGCCTATGGACAGCACAGGCAGAAGATGGGGTGCAGGGAGGAACCTGGGGTGGAGGTACTTGCTCCTTCTGCTCCCTTTGTTGGGGTCACCATGGGTGGCTGAATCCCCACTAACGGTGGCAACCCTGGTCAGGTTGTCTGTCTCTCTCTGGGTCCTAGCAACCTCTCTCTACCTTCAGTGGCCTTGGGGTAGAATTTAGCTCTGGGGTACTGCACCCTCCCTGGGAGTCTTTCTCCATCTAGGTCACACCTTTATAAAGACTCTCCTGATTAATTCTCCTCCAGTTACCCTGTTTGAGTTTCCCATCCGCTTCCTGTTGGGATCCCAACTGATCCCAGAAGGGAGCTCATTTTATACCATTTACAAGCCCTGTGGTGACTTCCTCTTTTCAGCAGCAGCTTCTTCCTGCCAGTCCAGGGAGCACCTCTAGAACGCGCACAGGGGCAATCTTTGGTATCCTCGAAATCCCCCTCGCCGCAGTCTCTGCCCTAGAGCTACTTGAAGGCAAAGGACTCTTGGTGCTTATTCTCCCCCTCCATTTCCTTCCCTTTCACTTCCTTTCCATTTCCACCCCTGGAAACCCCACCGTCTCTATTACTAAGTTCTCAATAGAATCGTTCGGAAGAAAGGGGCTGTTTTGCCAAGGTCTCTCTTTGTTTCATTTTCGGCATCGCCCTTCCTCCTACTCTTCCCTTTAATCCGTTCTGCTCTCCCTGGCCCGGGCCTTTGTCCTGCACTCCAGCCTCGCGGTGCTCTGGGTTCCTTAAGATGCTAATCACACCCTGTTTTCTTCTTGCGCCAAGAATATTTCTATTTATCAAGCCACAGCAGGCTTCGCCTTTGGGAGGGGCACATACAAGGGCAGGAACACTTCCCATTCCTCCGGGCTGTTTCTTTTTTACCTTTCCCATTTCAATTCCAGGGCTTTTTTTTTTTTTTTTTCGTTCCTCATTACGTCTTGTGCTGCTTTCTGAATCCTCTGGTTACCTCGGCACTGTCTCCTTTCAGCACTAAATGCAGGCCCACGCCAGCCCTGATTCGTTGCAGAATTACTGACCCTTAAATTAGAAAGGAGATTCAGGTTTATTTAAACCCATCGGGGTAGTATCATTAAGGTGGGTTTCCTAGGAGTGGAGTAAAACAAGGATGCCAGGGCAGGTAGTTCACGGAGGAGGAGGGGCCGCCAGCAGGGAAGGGGGAAGCGAGACAGGGGGAGAAGGCAGCCAACACAGGGTGAGATTTGGAGTCTGTTACCGCCGTGGGCAACTGCAGCCTAATCCCCGGGGGACTCAGGGAGAAGGTGTAGAACACACACTTCCGTGGAACAGTGGGGACGCCGGGGAATTTCATGGTTGAGGGCTTCTCCTGGGGGCATTGATCCTTCAGAGACTGCAGGCTGCCTTGTGTTTGGGCAGAGCACCCTTCCCCAGCTTTGGAGCAAGTCCCCAGGCAGAGATGCGGCCAGGGCAGCCGAGACACGTGAGGGCCCCGGGCACAGGCATGGAGGAGGAGCGCATGCGCGCTGGGCCGACAGTCGGGCGCCGCGCCTCCTTGAGTGCACACCCTCAGTGCCCCGCTGGGCTCAGCCTTGTCCTGGCCCTGGACGCCCACACTGCCAGCTGTGTGTCGCTGCACAGGGAGGGGATGAGGCTGGGGGTGTAGATGGGACACGGCATCATCTTCTGCAGCCCCAGCGATGGGGTTCTAATCCCCGGCATTGTCTGTCCTCACTTCCTGATTCAGAAGCCCCTCTGGTGGGGCGGGGTAGACTGGCCTCCTCTTTCTCTCCCTCCTGTGTCCTATCTCTGCACTCTCTTTGTTCAGGCTAATATCTTCCTCCCTACTGGAACCTCTGAGCCGGGTGTCATGTCACCCAGCCTTTCTCCATCCATCCTTTCTGGGTGTTCTTGCAAAGTGGGGAGACCCACTGCTCACACCCTTCAGAGTCCTTGCCACCTTCAGTCCCTATTTCCTGGGCACCAGCCAGATGCCAGGTTTGGGGAAACAGAAGTGGAAGGTAGTCGTGGTCCTGCTGTCACAAAGCATCTATTCAATTGAGGGAGACAAGGTGGCAACAGGCATCCAAATGCCTCTCAAGTCACAGTGATGATGGGGGTGGAGGAGAAGACGTACATTGTGCTCTAGGAGTGGATAATGGGGTTATGATCACATTTAAAGGGTCAGAAGAATTCCCTAAGGAAGTGATGACTGAGCTGAGGGCTGAAGAATACACAGAACTTAGCAGGACGAAGATAGGAGGGAAGGGCACTTCGATAGCAAGAACAGAATGTGCAAAGGCTCTGTGGCATGAAAGGGCATGGAATGCTTAAGGGACTGAAGGAAGGCCAGTGTGCCTTAATTGAGGAGGCTGGGATGGAGAGGGCATAATGGGAAATGACCTTGGAAAGACAGCTGAGGCCTTTTCCACAAGGAGAGCTCAAGAGCGAAGGGAAACCATTTGAAGGGTTTTTAGTAGAAAAACGACATCATCCAATTCATGTTTTAAAGAGGACCTTTTGGCTTCTGTCAGGGATCAGAAAGGTAGAAAGTTGGGGCCAAATTAGTTATGGAGCAACAAGGAAGGAGGCTGGGGAGATATATAGCATGACCTCTGACCTGTGGCCCCCTCCCATAAGCTTGGGCCTGGACATGTGGCCCCGCCTGGATATCCTGTCTCTCAAGTACCCTTCACTGTGCTCTAGTCATTTTTTTTCTTATATGTGCAACACTCTTAGGAGGAAGACATTGGTAAACCCATTTTTACAGAGACTAAAAATGAGAATGATTGCCTAAGGTCACATAGCCTGTAATTTGTGGACCTATCTGAACTCACAATCCAACAGGGAGAATGCATAAGTGAGCAGGTATGTCAGGGCGCAATATGCAAGGTATGGGAGCAGAGGATGTTGGGGATGAGTCAGGGCAAGCAGCCACCTGTGGCCAGAGCAGGAGCCTCCTGGGAGCAGGGATCGCATCTCCCAGTGTCCAGCCCAGGGCCTGCTCAGAGAGGCCCATGTGTCATAAGTCTTAATACACATTTGCTGACTGTTTGAATATCTCTTTCCGACACTTCACTTGCAAGAAATCTTGCTGTCTGAATTACCATCTTTCAAGAGACAAATTATAAATGTTTTCTGATTAGTTCCACCATTCATAGCCCATTCCTAAATCAGCACAGGAAACAGCTAAGCTAAAACTTCTGCCTCTTTCTTCCTTTACAATCTGCCTGTATCTTACTCTTTCTTCCTCCAAGTTTTTTTCTTAGGCAATGTCTAGACAGTTAAAACAAAACAAAACAAAACTCTAAACTGTGCTAGAAATAATTTGTCATTCAGTATATCCTTTCTTCTTTCCTTGGGCTGAACTGGGTTACCCTGTGAGCTGAGACCCAGGGACGCTCCCTGCACAGTTGGTGAGACGTCAAAAGGTCCAGGTTGGTTACACTGAGTCAGACAAAGGCCTTGTAGACTCCTGTTCTAATCAGAATTTGTGCTCAGCATTTTGTATGAGATAACTTTGTCCTCTCTGTGCTTATGATGAAGGCTGCACGTACCAATATTTGGCAGTGACATACTTATGTGTGACTTATGCATGGTATTCAGTTCTATGGCAGCCTCTCTCTTCCTCACCTCCAAGAACTGAGTACCATGCATGAGTCACACCCAAGTCATTGACACTGCCTTTGCTCAGGCCTCATTAAACCTTGCTGGGACCATTGCAGTAATTTCCTGACTAATGCCTCTGCCACCAGCCTCTCCCTGTCTAATCCACCATCTGCATCCGCTACCCTAGTGACCCTTCCAAAATGGACATCTGGTCATGCCTGGCCCTCCCCACTAAACTGCCTTATTCCGTGTCCCCCCACAGAGGTGTTCAGTGAATGCTGTTAAAGTAAGGTGGAATGATATATCCACCCTGCTCATCAGTGACCTCAAGAAAGTAACCCTGGCTGGGCGCTCACGCCTGTAATCCTAGCACTCTGGGAGGCCGAGGCGGGCGGATTGTTTGAGCTCAGGAGTTCGAAACCAGCCTGAGCAAGAGCGAGACCCCGTCTCTAATAAAAATAGAAAGAAATTAATTGGACAACTAAAAATATGTAGAAAAAATTAGCCGGGCATGGTGGCGCATGCCTGTAGTCCTAGCTACTCGAGGGGCTGAGGCAGAAGGATCACTTGAGCCCAGGAGTTTGAGGTTGCTGTGAGTTAGGCTGACACCACGGCACTCTAGCCCAGGCAACACAGTGTTACTCTGTCTCAAAAAAAAAAAAAAAAAAAAAAAAAAAAAAAAAAAAAAGAAAGTAACCTATGGCTAAGAGTAATGGTGCCAGGTCCTAGGTCAAGTGTTTTAGGTACGTTTTTGCAGTGACCCTATCTTCCGTATGTTCATCATTTTAAAGACAAGGAAACTAAAGTTTAGAGAAGTCAGATGACTTGCACGGGTGGGATAGACACCTAGGCAGTTTGACTTCAGAGAGCTCTAACTGCTTCGGGTCACTCACTGGGGTGCCCACGGGAGTGGCAACACTCACTGTTGAGCAAAAGGCCCTGTCCTGCCCCAGCTCTGCACAAGAACATGCTTTCCCCTGCAAGCTCAGTGTGACCAGCACTGCACTGATGCAGGCCCTGAGCACAGGCCCTCGCCTTAGAGTCCCTGCCTTACTATGGTGGGATCAGGTGGAATCTGCATGATCAGAGTAGCCCTGGGCTCCTTTGGGCCCTGAGCTGGCTGCCCCCCAAACCCTTGGGCTTATGCCAGTTTCTGACCTCTGAGCACTGAGCCTTACTTGGGACTTCACCTTCTTGGACCAGCAATGTTCTCCTGCCCCGGTGTTGCTGGCCCCTCCCATGCTTCCCACCCCAAATTGCTGCCAATTACTCCACTGAATTAGAGGAGTTTCTGGGAACTCAGGGCTCAGCCACCTGCCCAGCTATGGGGTCTTCTCTGTGACAACCCCTGGGAATTGCTGAGCAGGCAATGCTAGGTGAGCCCCAGCCTGCAGAGGCTCTCCCCTAGGAGGCTTCGTGGTTCTGCTCTGCTTGGACCCAGCTCCCTGCCCGCGCCCTCTGGCTGAGGTCAGCCATGCTCTGTCGTCCAGGCTGAGTAGTGACAAGGAGGCTGGCATAAAGCTCCCAGCTTGGCATATGGACCCAAATCTGGCAACGTAAAGTAATATTTGGTAATGAATTCCGGGTAAACAACAGTAATGGCTTCTTTCCCCCACGTCCTCTACACCTGAAGCTTAGGCCCCGCAGAAGGGCACCTACAGGATATGATGTTCCCATATCGATTCTTATTGCGGTTCTCGTCCTCCTTGGCTGTGTCCCACGAAGCTGTCTGCCCCTCTGGTAAGGCCTAAAAAGCAAGGACAGGGTAGTTAGAGTGGCCTGGGATAAGAGCTTTACCCAGGTGTAGATGAACTATTGGGGAAACTGAGACCCACTGTGATGGAACACAGTGCACAGGGCTGCGTGTCCTTGGATGGGGCCTGGGAAGAGCATAGACTCTGGTCCTTTCATGGACATATTCACTCGTTCATTGACTCAAGTGTTACTGATTCTTCTGTGTGTCATGAGCTCACAGTCGGGTCCAGTAGTCGTCTGTTCATTCATTCATTCATTCATTCATACACTCAGCAGACACTTACTGAGCCCCTAACATGTGCCGGGCACTGCTGTAAGTGCTGCATACAGAGAAACAGGTCCCCCTCGAGCTTCCAGTGAACTGGGAAATGTAGCAAATGAACAAGCAAACATATTTTTAGATAATGAAAATGCTACGAAGAAAATAAAATAGGATAAAGGGATAGTGATGACCAGTGAGAATTATTTCAGATTACACAGTCTGGGAGAGCCTCTCTGAGAAGTTAACACATAAGTCATAGCAGTTCCCCCTCATCCTCAGGGGATACTTTCCGAGGCCCCCAGTGGGGATGTCTGAAACCACGGATAGTGTTGAACTCTACATAGACTGTGTTTTTCTCTTATGCATACATACCTATAATAAAGTTTAATTTATAAATTAGGCAGAGTAAGAGATTAACAATAAATAATCACTAAAAAGAACAATTATAACAATATATTGTAATGAAAGTTATGTGATTGTAGTCTCTCTCAAAATATCTTAATATTTTCAGATCACGGTTGACTGCATAGGTAACTTAAACCATGGAAAGCAAAACCACGGATGGGGTGGGCTACTGTAAGTCCTTAAGGATGCGAATGAGCCAGTCACACCAAGCAAAGTAGGAAGTCCTTTCCAGGCAGAGGGAACAGCAGGTGTGAAGATGATCAGGCAGCAACCAAATGGCCACATTCAAGGACTACAGTGAGGTGGTGGTGGGGGGAGGTAGCGATGGAAGCATCTAGAACAGATGGGGATCTAGGTTATCTAAGGCACTGCTGTTCCTGGTTAATGAACTGGGCGTGATTATAAGTGTGATGAGGAAGCCATGAGAGGGTTTTGGGCAGGGAATCACCTGCTCTGGTTCATGTTTTATGAAGTACATTCTGGCTCATGTGTGGAATACAGGTTCTAGAAGAGTCCCGGAGAGAGCAGGGAGACCAGCTGGGAAGTTGTGACACTAGGCAAGAGGCAAGAGACAGTGGTACCTTGGACTCTTGGACCAGGGTGGTGTCAGTGGACGTGTGAGAAAGTGATTATTTGCAGGATGTTTAGTTGCATGCTTTTTATTAATAACATGGCCAAAATAACAATAACAGTACTAATACCGGCAGCCAAGTTGGAGAAGTCTGTTAGACACCCAGGCAGAGATGCTGAGTAGGAATTGGACATAGACGTCCAGGACTCAGGGAGAGGGAGGAAACAGGATCGTCAATCAGTTTAAGAGGATGGCAACCACAGGCAAGGCAGATGAATCAACAAACATGTGGGCAGATTGACAAGAGTTATGAGCCCAGTGGCATGGAAACACGGGGAGGGAGCAGTCAATTGTTTCATAGTGAGGGAGATGGGCACTTACGGGCGTGGGAACAGCTTTAGAAAAGCCGCAGAAGCATGAAGGTCAGGCCATGTTTTGATTACTGTCTCCACCTGCCTCTTCTAGAACAGGCTGAATATTCCGCTTGTGGCCCTTGCCTTGCTTGTGAGACTGAATGTGCAACATCTTCAGTCTACACAGCTCTCTGTCATCGAGGCAGGGGAGAGGGTCTTCCCTTCATCTTAATACTCCAGCTTTGCCTGTGCCCACCTATTCACTCCTGGGTCCGTCCTAAGCTGGGCGGAGCCTGTAACCAGATTGCCCAGAAATTCAGCCACGCAGCGAGCCACGCCTTACTGGCAGGCAGGACCACTGCCTATTAGAAGTCCGGTGTGCATGCCTGGTGCCGCCTTTCTTGCTTCATGTGTTAAGCCAGCCTGGGTGGGTCCTTTCCACAGCAGGACTGGGCAAGGTTTCACTGTAATGGGCCGGATTAGCAAGCAGTTTGAGCTTTGTGGGCCGTGTAGTCTCTGTTGCAACTACTCATACTCAACTCTGCTGTTGGAGAGTGAAAGCAGTCACAGTTAAAAAGCAAACAAATGGTCATGGCTGTGTTCCAATAAATCCTTATTTACAAAAACAGGCGTTGGGCTGGGTTTAGCCTGCGGCTATAGTTTGCCAACCGCTATTCTAGAAGCAGGGTCGTGATCCTCATCCACACAGTGGAACTGCTGCTCATTCTGTGACTCAGCCACTCCAGATTCACGGGGGGCACAGGAAGGAGGTCCTTGCCTGGGCTCCTCGGGCTAAGAACTAGAGCTTAATTCTCAAACTTAGCTTTCCCCAGGGCTTAGGCTGGGATAGTAAAGTGTCTTCCCAGCTATTAATGGGTCAGAATTTTGTTCTCTGTGTGTCCAACACCCTTAGACAGGCATCTTGGTGGAGAGCAAAACAGGGGCTGGGTGCTGGGCACCAGTACCTGCCCTGGATCTGGGTATGGTAAAAGTGTTACGAAGGTATTAATAGAAAAGTGCTGATTTTACAAAGGGAGTGCTTATCTCTCAATTTCCTCTTCTTCTTCTTTCTCTCCCATCTCTTCCTCCTCTTCTTCCATTACCCTGCATACCACTTGCCATCAGCCCAGGCCATTTCTCAATTGCCAATGGTTTTCACTTCTGCAAGTAACTCTTAGAACTCAGACTCCAGCCTGGCCTCATCCTTCAGCCACCCAGGGAGCTCCAGCCCTCCAGGCAGCTTGCCAGGTCTAATCTCTGCATGTCCAGGGGAGGTTGCTAGTCTCAGTGGTCGCTCTGGATTTCCTGATGTTCGAGCCAATCTTTTGGGGGTGGATTTTGTATCTGAAACCCTCTGCGATAAAAGCCAACTGTTCATCCAAACGTATCCCCCTGAAAGTGGGACAAAGCCAAGAGCAGGACAATCTGAATGTTTTCATACTAATTTTTTGAAAAAAAATTGTCAAGTACCTGCTACATGCCAGGGTTTGGGTTGCAGTTAGCACAAGGTCTCTTTATGGCTGCATATCAGAATCACCTTGGGAGGCTTTAGTAAAACCCCCAAAGCCAAGGCCGTATCCCAGACCAATTAAAGTGATCTGGGACACAGGCATTGGTAGTTTTCAAAGCTCTCCAGGTGATACTAATGTGCACTTGTGATGCTTGCAAACAGTGAATTTACCTGGAAAAATACTTTCCCATGGGTCTCCTCACTGGTTTCTTCTGCTTTGGTTTTGTCCCCTCCAATCCATTCTCCACTGTAATCAGAAAAATCTTTCTAAAACGTAATAGGACCCACTTGTTGCCCTTGCTATTGTCACCAGGATAAATTCCAAACTGTCTAACACAAGGTCCTCTATGACTTCACCCCAAATGCCCTCCAGCCTCACTTCTTGCCCTTATATTGATATGCCAATTACAAGGTATTTTAAATTTCAGAGACTTTACACATGCTTTTTCCTCTGCCTGAAATTCTCTTCCACGTGAGTCTGCCTGGCAAACTCCTACATATCCTTCAAAACCCAGTTCGAGCATCTTTGTGGAACCTCCTCTGTTTCTCTTTCCTCATCCCACTGCATCCCCAGTTAGAATCAGTTATTTCTATTATTATATGAACTTCTTTCCATCTAATAATTTAACTCTCTGTTTCCAAACTTGGCCCTGGGATCTTCCGGGGAAAGGGTAGCATCTTATTCACGACTATCTCTGGAACCCAATGCTGGCTCTGCACTTCATATGTGTTTGAATGGCCCTTTTGGAATGAATGAATGAGGGAAATAATTAGTGAATGAGGTGGCTTCTCTGCACTCAGAAGGCAGAGATCCTGGAATCTCAGAAGTTGGTGTAAGTGGCCTTAAAATTTGCCTAGTTGTGTTCCTGTCCACAGTGGCCTTTGAAGCAGCTGATAAACCAATCCACGGTGTCTATTGCGTGGACACCCTCAGTGGCAGAGAGCTTACTACCTCCCCAAGCTTCCTGCTGCCTGTGTTTTGCCTGTGCCCTCCATGGGGCCCAGGGGGTAAGTGCATTCCCTGTGCTGTGACAATCTGCAGGGATCTGATGAAGGTCCCTCCTGTCCCCTCCCAGGGTCCTTAAACAGCACAGTTTGGGGTCTTCTGACCATCGAGGCCATGCCCCAGCATGCAGCCATCCCCTGATGGTCCTAAACTAGACAAAACAGTTGTGGCAAGTGAGTGGCACTTCCTGTAGGAACCCAGGCAGGCCCCTGCCACGGCCCCCGGAGCCTCTGCCTCTGCCTCGTGGGGGCTGAAGGGGGCCGAGGGGGCTGGGGCTGCGATGGTGTCCACAAAGGGGAGGAGGCGATGCCTAAGAGAGCAGCCCAGGAGCAGCGGTAATGACCCCCTAATTGGCAGACTTTGATCACACATCCATTTCCCTTTTTAGGGAGCTGCAATCTAATAGGGGATAATCTCTCTCGAAGGAAAAAAATATGAGGGGGTAAAAGTATGAGAGGGAGACTCATCTCCATCGTCAAAGCGAACCTGCCGAGGGGCATTATTTCTACATTAGCGGCTAGTTACAGTAGATTGACCAGGGAATGGTGGCAGTCATTAGCCGCTAATCACATTCTTTTGAAACCAAAATTGCCACCTCATTATATTCATCCATTATCAATCTCCCTTTCCTTTCCTCATTCTCTTCTCTTTAGAGTTTTGAGCTCTATTTTTACCTTTCTCTCTGAGCATGGAAATGTTTCCTACTCTTCAACAGTGTTGCTTTTCCAAGGCAGTCTTTTTTTTTTTTTTAGTCCAAAAGATGTATTTGGGGATGTCCTTGTCCCTGGAGAGCTGAGCCATGGTATTTATAGAATCCTCAAAAGTCAGATTTGGAAGTATCTTTTGAGAAAATTATCGGCTCATTTTATAGTTCAGCAAAGTGAGTTCCAGAGACAGGAAATGACTAGCCCAAGAATGCACTTTGAGTGAGTCTGTCTTCCCTCCCTCCCATGATCGGTCCACGTCCTTGGGGCCACAGTGACCATCTGGATGCCAGGTGCTGGCCTGGACAGTGACCAGGGGCGAGGGACCACTCTAGATAGGGTGGTTTGGGCAGCTCCTGATGGCGAGGCCTGGTGCTGTCCTGCTGAGCAGAAACAATCCACAGAACACCAGCATCAGGCAAGGCCGCTCCGAGACCATGAAGGGATGAGACAAAAGCAAGTCATATCTGAACAGAGACAAAAATGCAAACACTGTCCAAGCCAAAAAAGTGATCAAACATCCCCCTGTTGTGGCTAATACAAGTGACCCCTGCTTCTTTGCCAATTACAGGTCTAGCCTCCATCTAGTCTTCCCTTCTTATAGTCAAGCTTTATTAAAACACCAATCATGCCACTTCCTAATAGCGTCCAACCTCGAACAAAGCCTCACTTCCTTAAACCCTCTCCAAAGTCACCTAATCAGCCCACGTTCCTTGAGTCTTTTCTAAGATCCTCTTCCTGAGAGGCCTCACAGTGTCCCAAGCTGTGCCTTTATCTCACCGCAACAAGTAACAAGCCCAACTTGTTTGACTCCAGGTGTGTCCCTGCTGGTCTCTGGCCAACACATTTCAGCTGAAAACTAAATGATGAGCAAGTGCCAGCTACGGCAAGAGCAGGGGAAAGAACGTTCCAGGCCGAGGGAACAGCAAGTGCAGAGGCTCTGGGATGAAATGAGCCTGTTGTGTTCTAGAACTTGAAGCTCTCCGAAGCAGAGAGAATAAGAGCAGGAAATGACACATAGTGTCATTGGGGCGCAGGGGAGGTTGTTCGGTCAAGGTCTGTGTATCATGGTCAAGAATGTGAGTTTTATTATAATTCAATGGGAATGCTTTGGAGATTTTTTAAAAGGAGAAGGCTGAACTGGCACCAGCATCATGGTAAATGGCTGAGAGCACTTGCCACTGGAACCTTCCCTTCATCATTGATAAGCCTCACAGATTTTAGAATAAGACGATCATCTGCTGTCTGCCCCAGACTAACACTCCCTGTGGTTGCATCCCACCCTCTCAGCCACAGAGCTGAGACCCCCTGCAGCCAGTGGGAGGCTCAGACCACATGGTCAAAACTCACAGGCTTCTTACATCCTGCGGTGCTGACTCAGTCTACAGGACTGTGCAACCTGCCTCAGTTTCCCCACTTAGAACTGAGAATGATCCCCACTGCCTGCTTGGCTAATTCCTCCTTCTACCTCCTTGTTTGGCTCTACTGAGCTAAGAGGGTCCTATCTGAAGCTTGCCATACTTTTTTGGACACTCTTTTTTGCACCTAAGCCTTTTTGAGTTATGCTTAAAATAGTGAGATGTCAGAACACAAAGCTGCCAAGAGCAGCTCACCTCTGATCCAAGGCTGAGGGTGTGCGGGTCCATTTGGCTTGCTGTTCACCCCACTATCCTCGCAGCCTTGTCAGCTACAATCCCGCCCCCCTCCCCCAACTCCCCCTGGCTTGCCTGTGTCCCTGGAGATAATTGGATATGATGTGCCCTGGGGTGCAGCAAAACCAGGCCCAGGGATTGCTGATCAGGCAGTTCCCAGCTGATGCTCCAGGGCACAGCGAGGGCCCGCCTCCTCCATGACCAGTCCAGCTCGCCAGGATTTCCCTTGCCCAGCACTGTACTCTCCTAGTGTAGGCAAGAGTCCAGAGAGTCTTCACCAAGCAGGTGCCATTTTACCCGGGTTTTTCATTCATTCATTCATTCATCTTGTGAAGAAATACCTCTTGCATACTGTGTGTGTAAGTCAGGGGAAAGGCAGGGCTTTCCAAAAGGAAGACAGACTAGAGCATTTGAATATTTTTACTGCAAATCATTTCACCACTCTAAGTCTCAATGAACTTTTCTGAAAACAAAGTCAATAATACACCCTTCATGTTAGGGGGTGGAGAAGGATTTAACTACATAGGGGCAGCACAGGGGAACTTCTTGGCTGATGGAACTCTAATGTATCCGGATCGTGTCAGTGTTTACATGACTCTATGCATTTGTTGAAACTCATAAAACTTTACCCTCTCCCAAAGTGTATTTTATAATATGCAAATTTTAAAAAATAAAAAATAATACACCCTCCAGAGTTTTGTGATGATTAATGATTCCTTGAGATAACCCACAGCACCTGGCACAATGCCTGGCACATAGTAGGTGCTCAGAGACTCTTCCATCTTACTCTGTCCCAAGGATATGATACTGAGCCTTTTTTGGCCCAGTCCCAGAATTTATTCTCTTCTCCCCTTTGATCACAAGCAGCCAGTTTATTGTCACAAAAAGAAAGATGGGGACTCTCTGCAACATCCAGTCCTGGCCCAAAGGGGTTCTCAGGATGCAGGACTTTCAGTTTTAGAATTGGGACCATTCTGGGCAAACTGGGGCAATTAGGTCACTCTAGGTACAGGTAAGAATAGTATTCAGGGAGTGGGAAAGAGTCTCTTGATCTGTAGGGAGCCTAAGGTCTGGTCTCAACTGTGGTCCACGGGTTCAGTTAACGCCCACGCTTACTGAAGTCTGTGGCCAACTGATGGCCAGCAAGGGCCTCTACAGATGGCTGTGCAGGTTGTGCACAATACAAGAGCACCACATCTAAGGAAACACCATGCATAGGGCAGACACTATAGATTTCTCTGTATACTATGGACATTTCTGGAAGGTGACAGTCAACTATCTTAGACATGTGCACCTTTTGCTATTTCATTCTAAGGTGTGGTAGGCGTTAGTGGTGGCTTTGGCAGAGGCCAAGCTTTCAACAAATGCCACCTTCGGTGCTGAAAAGCACATGCCTTAGGGATTATAAATGTGGACAGAGCAGGCAGGAGGGGATGACTAATGACGTCTACTCAGAGTGGCATCAGGAGAGCAAATATTATTGTGCGCCATGTCACTAAATAGGCAGTAATTTATGAGTTCTACTGGTGAAGCTAAGTAGAAAATCAGATTGCAGCAAGATGGGGGTATTTGTCTGTGACAGGAGCTTTGATCAAGGCAGAACAGTTGAGTGCATGTCTGCATGTAGAGTCACTAGCACTCTTTAAAAGGCCCAATTAAAAACTACAAGGTCTCTTTTAAATGACAAATTCCCTACCTTCCAGAAGTCTATAGCTTAATGAGGAACCTCATATGAGAGTACCTATATTCCTCTCAGCTTTGAGTATACAATCTTGGGCATCTCTACGTCCCATCCCAAGCTATAGACTTCCAGCCACATGATCTGTAGATCATGTCCATCAACACGCATGAGCTTCTGGGTGACTGTCTCTGGGCCAACAACTGTCCCCTAAACTTGCAGTCAGCTCAGGTAATGAGGAAGACTGTCAAAGGCCATGATTATAACCTTGTCAATGCTGTTCAGGAGAACTGTGCAAGGGGTGTAAGATTCCTAATTATTTCCCCAACTAGTTTCAGCTTTATTTACTTTTCCTAGGCAGGCATCTTTGTTTCCCTTCCAAAAGCTGGCTGTAGCAATTCAATTCCTTATCCTTCCAAGCCTTGCACATGTAGCTGCTGTCGTTACACCCGCTTTTCCTCTACCCATCCTCTGCTTTTCTTCAACTCAGCGTCTCATCTTCTGTGAAGCTCCTGGTTGATCTTGGCAAGAAGAATGGATGAAAAGCAAAAATAAACTACAATAACACCACCCAAAACCTCCTTTGCCCTGTACTGCCCTGACGCATGTGTCTGCAAAGCGTTTTAACTAGGTTCTGTGACATAAGTACATGGTGTGGCCAGACCATGAGCATCCTTGACAATAGGGTCTTTTGCTATGTAAATACTTGTTGTTAAAATAAAAAAATAAAAATAAAATAGGGTCTTTAATTTATTTAGCTTCCTACCTCCTGTGCCTTAAACGGTGTCAGGTACACAGTAGGCACTCAGTCGGTGTTTCTGGCCAGACGAATGTTTACGCAATGGAAGCATATACTATCAGTCTTTGGAATTCCACGCTAAGCATGTAGTATGCAGTCAGATATTTCACAGGTGAAAATGGGACCCGGAGAGGGAAGAGTCTTGCCCACGACCACCCGGAATCTCAGGAGCAGACTGAGAACCAGGCCTTGACTGCCAGTCAAGGGCTTTTCCTACAGAACCACCTGAAAATCGCTCACTTGGCGGGGAGGTTTCCTGTATTAAACACTAAAAAATACTGTTTGTCATGTCACAAACAGTATTATAAGTGGAAGGGTAAAAATAGGCTAAAAGGAAAAGACTGAGTTGATAGTCTCTTCCAGAAGAGCTCTTTCCTACTGTAAAAACTCCAAGGTCTGAAATCACATGGGTTACTCATTCCTTTTGGCCACACCCTGGAATGGCCCATTTTCTTCTTTTGTTCATCTGGGGGATGGGTGGGGGGGAGTGACATGAGCAGGTGGAGCCCAGGTCTTCCCATTTTGGCCATTGTGGGTACCCAGAGTTGAGGAACAACACGGATTTCTCATTCATGCCTTGGGCATCTGCCACTAATTCCTCGTGCCCCTCCCCGGAACCACCCTCATCTACGAATTGAGGAGCTGGACCGGAATCCCTTGGGGTCACCTGCAGTGGGATGTCCTGTGACTGTGTTACCAACTGAGGAGAAAAGAGTCTGTGGGAGGAGCGAGGTGTACTCCCTTCTGCTCAGGTGGCTCTGGGAGGAGAAGGGGCCCCTGGGGTGACCTGAAGGGTCCATCTCTGTGGCTCTGCCCCCTCAGGAGAATGACAGCCCAGCATGACATCACCCCCAGACGACTAAGAGCTAGATGGCAACACAGGCCTCTCCCACAAAAGCCACACATACGGCGTGTCCGTCCAGAGCTGGAAAAATGAACAAATGTTTGCTCTTCATTAGGCCGCGTCATATTCCTCACAGCTGTTCCTTGTTGCCTTAAATAGTCTTAATGGAGCTTTAATAACCAGATACCTTCTGGTCGCCCTACTGGGCTGGTTCCATTCATTACGACAACAGGCTGTCTGGATTGGACTGGGGCGAACGTGCTTCTCTTCCTTCCCTCCATCACAAAGTCATCCCTTCCTGCTTTCCCTCATGTTCCCCAAACCCCCTGCTCTTCTGACCACCATGGTGGAGGTTACAGGGCCCCCAGACACCCCAGTCTCCAGCCCTCATCTCTTGCATTTGCTGGCATGCTTAGGGTTTTCTTTTGTAGTGGGGGAAGGTGGGAGGATTCGGCTGGGGGAAGCAGGATGGGGAAGAGCGAGAACTCTGCAGTTCAAGATCACGGCCCCTCGAGTGCAGTGTGGCTGTGTCCCATCAGCAGGGCTAGATCTGAGGGGCAGCCAGCAGACCAGGTATGGCGACAGGTCTGTGGGCACAAGCAGGGCACACGCTGGGGACTCCATGGGTTTTCTCAGACCAGTGGCTCTCACCTTATGAAGTATATTGCAATCGACTGGAAATGCTGATCCTCGGGTCCCACCCCCAGCCATTTTGATGTAATTGATCTGAAACATAGCCTGGGCACTGGTGTTTTTAAAACTTCTCCAGGTAATTCTAATGTGCAACCGAGATGGGAAACCTCTGACTGAGACCCAGATCTGTCCACCGTGAAGTTAATCCGCGTCAGGCCTCCTTGGGTTCTTGGGAGCCTGAGACCCCTGGCCAATCGTGGCTGCTAGAACTTGAGACCTAACCACGGGGATGATGCGTGGGAGGAGGCCCAGCTGGCCTAGCCCATCGGTTCCTCTTTAGACTCCCAGAATATCAGCGACAGAAGGGCTCTCTGATCACTCTGAGCAACCCCCTCGCTCTCACTGCATAGATGTGGACATGGAGGCCCGGGGAGGAGGAGTGACCTGCCTGAGGTCACCCAAATACTTAATGAATGTGACAGGACTTGAATCTGGGCATTTTGACTCTCAATTCAGGACGATTCATACATTATTTCAAATAATTGAACTTAAAATATATATTGAGAGACTCAAGTTTTCATGCCAAAGAGAACAAGCTGATTTTATGGCTCTACATGCAGAGAAAGTGTGTGGGCTTGTCTGGGCGCTGGGCCCAGTCTTCTGGTTCGGGCCGTCCCATATTTTACTTGAATTACTGTCCTGGCCGCCTAGCTGCTCTGATCTCTCCCAGATCTGAAATGCAAATCTTCTTTAAAAAATCCTGCTCCCTTTGATGGCTCCCATGGCCCTTGGATTAAAATCCAAACTCCTTAACCTGACAAATACCTGCCTCCTCTTCTGCTACGAGGCCCCTGCTGGCAATTTCAGCCCCATCTCTCTGTGCCCCCTCCCATAATTTATGTATCAAACTGCTTGTGATTCTCTTAACTCAACCGGCTGTGAGCACTCCCCTGCCATAGCTTGTTCTAGACCCTCTTTCTGGAACACCCTTCTCTTCTTTCATTTGGGTTTTCCTATTTCCTGAGCTTTGATGTAGGCTTTACGTCTTCCAGAAAGCCACTGGCTGTCTACCTCTAGGCTGGGTGAATGCATCCCACACGCAAGGATTCCCGTAGCTCTGGGGGTACCTCTGGGGTGGCATTTTGCCAAGATGTTGAAGTGACCAGTTTCTATGCCTGTCTCTAAGAATAGGGTCTGAGTTACCCAGAAGCAAGGGCTCCCTCTCATCTCCTCAGTCCCTAGAGCCTAGGAAATGCCTGGCCCAAGGAAAGTACTCACATATCTTAAAGTTGAAATCTGGAAAGGCTCAATCCTTGATCCTCATCTCTGTCTACACTCATTTGCTTGGTGACCTCACCCTGTCTTTTGGCTTTGATCTAGATGCCAACAACCCTCAAAGCTTTCTCTTTAGTCCAGGCTTCTTTCCCAAATTCTAACTTCCTACTTTCCATTTCAAGCCACCAAGATGTCTAACAGACACTCAAAGTTGAACTTCCAATTGCTGGTTCTGCTCTACCTGAGGCTTCTCACCTCCGTGGGTGGCAACTCCATCCTCCCAATGGCTCAGGTAACAGCCTTGGAGTCACCCTGAGTTCCTCTCTTTCTCTCACATGCCATGTGTTAGGAAATGCTCTTGGCTCTATCTCTGAAATACATTCAGAATCTAGCCGGTTCTTGCCACGTCCCCTCCACGCCGAGTCCCCGTTGTCTCTCTTCTGGATTCTGCAGTGGCCGCTTAACCGGTCCCCTTGCTTCCGCCCTTGCCTCCCTTTGTACCACTCTCAGCACAGTAGCTAGAATAGTCTTTCAAAATAAAGTCAGATCATTAGCACTTGTCTTCTCAAAACTCTGCAGTGGCTTTCCATTTCAGAGTAAAAGCCAAAGTTCTCACAATGGCTTGTAATGCAGCATACAGTCTGGTCCCTCTTTATTTCTCCAATCTAGTCTCCTGGTACTCTTGCCCCTTGCTCACCCTACTTCTGCCACCCTGGCGGCTTGCTTCTGCTTGCACATGCCAGCTGTATTACTCCCTTGATCTGGAACTCTTCCTCCAGATAACTTCCACCATATCTATATTCAAATTCCATCTTCAAACTAAGGACTACCCTTTTATCCTACTTAATATTGGAACCTCCCCCATTTCGTATCCCGAGAATACATCTCCCTTCCTTGTTCTACTCTTCCTTTTTCTATCATACTTTGGGCAGCTTGTATACCCAAATGTTGTATTTTCCAATATTTCTTGTTCTGCATACTATTCTAGAATATGGCAACTGCCTCTCCTCCTCATCAAGAGATGGAATCTAATGTCTCTCCCCTTGGAATATGGGAAGATTCTACTCGCTTGAAATCAATAGAACATGGCAGGAATGGTGCAGTGCGACCTCCAAGTCTAGGTTACAAAGGTGATGCACTTTTCACCTTGTTAGCTGGGAGACTCACTATTGGAGCTCTGAGCTACTATGTAAAAAGTCTAATTATCTAAAGGCTACCATGCTGTGAAGATGCCTAGGCCACCTGCAGAGGCCATGTGTAGGTGTTCCAGTGGACAATCCCAGCTGAGACCCCAGCCGACAGCCTTCATCAATCACTAGACACAGGAGTGAAGGCATTTTCAGATGATTTCAGCTCCCAGCCTTGTAGCTTTCCCAGTCAAAGCTCTGGACACCATGGAGGAGAGATAAATTGTCCCTGTTATGCCTGAACAAATCCCTGAGCTACAGCATCAGCGAGTGCAAGAAATTGGCTATTTTAAGTTGTTAAGATGTGGGGTAGTTTGTAAAATAGCAAACAGTATTTTTCACTACATTATATAATTTGCTTATTTTTAAGCCTATGCTTATTTCCTATTTTCCCTGCTAGAATACAAGCTCCATGAGGGCATGAATCTCTGTTTTGTTCACTGTTTTATCCCAAACACCTAGAATAGTCCCTGGCAATGGTAAATACTCACTAAATATTTACTGAACAAATTTTAAGGAATTGTATGACTGGATTGAATTTTAGAAGACACAACTTGCTCTAGCTGGGTGGTTCCTTACATGTCAACTGTCAAACTCACTTATTTGTATGAAAAAACTGAGCAGGACAGGAGAGTGACAGGCAGCAAACAGCATGGAGCAGGATGGACGGAGAGTAGGACTGGAGGCGCAGGAGTTGTACATCTACAACAGGACAGGGAGTCTTCAAACAGCCCTGTGAGTCTCATGCGCAGGATGAAAATTCTAGATATCACAGGAGCCTTGACAATCAAAGCAACATCGAGCTGTACTCTAGGAGAGTGGGCTGGCACATTGCGGAAAGACTTTCATTAAGGAACGTTTCCAATTAACCCTCAGTTAATCAGAGAATGATGTTAACTAGAAGATAGGCTTTCCAACTTGCTGATTAATATAATTTGAACAAATTGAGGGCAAGGCTGGCCTAGTTAGAGATATTTCTGGTTGAGGTTCAAATGATGGTACAAAAAGTATTATTTGCTTTCTCATTTTAAAAGCAGTTCATTTCCACGCTAGAAAGTTTGGAAAATGCAAAAAAGTACAAAGAATAATTTTTGAAAAGCAATTCACCACACAGGGATGAACGCACTTAAAAGAAACATCGGTCTGGCTCTGGAAGGAAGTGCACCAAAGTAGTCAAACACATTTGTGTTTCTGTCTTTGGGTTTTAGATTGCAAATTGCTAGAACATGTGTTTCCCAGCCTGTGGCTGCTCGTCCTCCTTTCGGATAAGCCGTGTATCTCCCTTAATGCTATTTGAAATGTTTAAGCAAATACTTATGACTAATGACTTATTAAACCATCATGATATTGAATATGCCTTTACAAACAACATATCCTACCTGACATTTGCTCAACAAACATATCTGTATACATGTGCATGGCACACTCACACACACCGTGCCCCCCCAGGGTTGGAACCATTCTGCCCCCTAGGAAATAAACCCAGGGATGGGAGGTGATGAGATCTTTTTCTTCAACTCTAATTTCCATATTCGTCTAAAATTCATAGACTGAGTATATGAAAAATGCTATTTACTTAGACCATTTTTGGAATTAACTGCTAGTTCTTCCTAGCTGGTAATTACATCCATTGACATACACATTTTTGTTCTCATAAATATGTCAAACATGCTCCTTGTCACCATGTTTTATACTCCTATAAAGTTTTAGGATCAGACAGATCCTTTGAAATCACCTTATCCAAACTCTTCAGTCAACTAAGAAGAAATTTTAAAACTCAGATAGCAAAATCATATGCTAAGACCACACCGTTTACCATATCGGGATCTAGCTGTACGGACCCCCAGTTTAGCACAATTTAACGACCTCACATGACTTCTGAAATATTGCCTTGTAAGCTCTTTCTCAGAATATAGTCGGAGGGATAAACTTAGTCTGCATTACCAAGAATTCCAAATGTGTGGAGTCTGAGCCAATGAGTTTGCACAGAGTGAAAATGAATCGAGCATATCTGGGGCACACGCTGCATGCGAAGGAAAAAAAAGAACAAACAACAAAAAAACGAGTGCATATAACTCAGAGCGTGGCACACAGAAGATGCTCAAAAGATATTTTGGGAAGGAAGGAGGCGAGGGAGAGAGGGAAAGGGAACGTGAGGAAGGAAGGGCTTGTTTTGGAGCGGGCTGCAGCTGGGTTCCACCTGCATCAGGAGAGCTGCAGAATTGCTCTTGGGGAGTGAGCTGCTCTTTAGTTCAGGAAAACAACTTTGTGCATTTGCCTTCTATTTTATTTTGCTTTTTCTTTGCAAAAGGTGAGGCCCTAAGGGCAAGGTTTGAAACAAAAAGAGCCAGACAAAGAAAGCTAAAGTATTTTGCATAGTAAAGCAAGGGGAGTGTGGGGTTCTTTTCCCGGATGCTGAGGGGTGGTGGTTGGGACAGTTTTGAGGACACTCAAAAAAAGCTTTGGGGAGGGATTGGATAGAGACCTGTCAGCCACGAGAACCTTAGAGGGACTTAGCAGCAATGTGGATGCTTAAGGCACTTACCAGAATCAGTGTCCTATTAAAGGTGCTTCCTGTACTTTGCTACAATCCTTCTCTGTTATTCCCCAACCCTCAGTAACAGCCACTACCTGCAAATCCTTTGTGTTGGAGATGCTTTGGGGAGGAAGGAAAGAGATGCCCAATGCAGGAGGGAGAAGTTTTGGAGAAAGAGGGCAGCCGGCACTGGAGATGAGGCCTTGCCTTGTGGGGGTGGGAATAACACAGAAGCATGAATGTGGGGCAAGGTGTGACCGGGAGCAAGCAGGCATGCCAGGAACCATTGGCAGGGGTGATTTGCTGGCTTTTCCACAGCACATGGGATGGGGACTTGAGCCACTCTATCTTCATATTGAAGGAAGGTGTGATTCCAAGGTGTAGAAATTTTGGAGATAACTGGGTTACGAAATGGGGGAGGGTTGGAATGCAGGTTCTGATTCAGTAGGGTGGGATGGGGCCTGGATGCTGCATTTGCAGGTGACGCCGATGCTGCCGGTCGGGGGCCATATGTTTAGTAGCAAGGCTGCAGCACCCACATACACCTCTGAGCCCATCGGGAGGTTTCCCACAGGCCGGTCTCTTACCTCGTATTCCTCCTTGAACCCGTAGCCCTGGCCTCTCTTCATCTGGGTGATGTGCTGCAACAGGTCCGCCACCCGGATGGCGGGCTGGAACTGGTCCCGGGGGTAGCTCAGCTCCACAGGGTCGCAGGTGCGGTAGGGGTGGGTCTGAATGGTGAGGGTGGGCTGGGACAGCTCCCCGCGGCTGCCATCTGCTTCAAAGAGAAGGAGGCAGAAGAGACTGTCACTGGTGGGAGCTTTGTCCTCTGTCCTCCCTGCCTCCCCCAGCTTGGCCTGAGCAGGGCGGAAGGAACTCGCTTGGGACTCAACCCATCAGGAAACCGCAGAAAGACGAGAGACATGCTTCTTCCCTGGCACGGCTGTGTTTGTAGATTTAAATATTAAAACAACAAACCAGTGAACACAACAACCCTTGGTTTACTTCAGTTTCAAGGGGGCATATTGGTAGGGTAAAGACAAAGTTCCAGGTTGGTTGTCATCCCCTGCCTGTCTGTCCTTCCTCAAGGCCTGGCAGGGCCATCTGGGCCAATCCTGGCCATCTCAGAACCAGCGAGAGGCCAGACAGGCTAGATAGTGGGGGTGCCCTCCTGTTTAGGAGGTGGGGGGCGGGAAATAGTCTTCGATGCCTGTCTGTGGGTAAGGAGAGCCTCAGGTGCCTGGAGGTCAGAGCCGCATGTCTGCTTTCGGTCCCTTTGCCTGCATCCCTGTGACCTGGTTCCTCTGCTCATTCATTTCCTTCAGGTTGTTCACTGGGAGGAAGTGGAGCCAGTGTTGGACCCCCAGCAGCCTGCAGGAAGCCCGACTCTCCCAGTTGCCCTCTCCAGCTATGGGCTCTCCAAGAGTGACCACCTTCTTCCTATCATACACTTTCCCCACCACTCAATACTATTGATCCAGTAGCATCTTTGAACCCGCCTTGTGGCTAGGGAAGCCTGAACCTCTTCCTTCAGTCCTGCTACATCCCCCAGGCCTGGATTCTACGCCTCATCTCCTTCACAAAATCTTTCCTTGGTATAAAATCTATATCTCCCATAATAAGAACCTTTATACCCAACAAGTTGCTTTAACTGCCTTCTGTTAGTTTGGCCACCCTGAAAACTGACAGCTGCTCAGATTGGGTTTGAATTCCTCTGCTCCCCTTGGACCGGTAAAACCACTGTGTTGCCATACCACCTCCCTGCCAGGCATACATTGTTAGTCTTCCAGGGCCAGTTTATCTTCCCCACAACCATCTAGGTTTGGTGCCCCCAACCTCCTTCCAAAGACATGGACAGTGCACCCTGGACCATCCTGTTTGTGGCACGCACAAGATGAGCACTGTCAGACGTGGCAGTCGATAGATACTTCTCACCCAGATGTTTGCAGACACTGTGCCAATGCAGATACCCACCAGGCCTATGCCATAAGCATTCCCTGGGAGGCTTAGCATATATTCCTGATTTTCTGCAACCTGTCTTTTCAAAGTCCACATTCCCTTCAGCATATTTGCCTGTCTTGTTGCAGTAATCCATCAGACACAGACTCCGTGTGTGAATGCATGCTCTATTCCTCTGTGACGGCATCAGCAAGCAGAAACAAACAGTGGCAGAGAACATCTGGCCTGCATGCTTTCCAGGTGACCAGCTTGTCCCAGTTTGCCTGACACTTTTTTGGGTTTAGCACTGAAAGTTCAGCAACCTGGGAAGCCCCCCATTTGTGGGTAAACAGGGAGAGTTGGTCACCTTAATGCTTTCACCTATGTCTATTGATGGAGTGGAGCATGCAGTTCTCATTTTCCATTTCTCCACCTGCCCCCACCTAGAGCTCCTCCAAGGGAGGAGGGGCTACTAATGTGACTGGTCTGAACTTGAGACGTTGATTGGGTCACACCTAATTAGTGGGCAGGGCCATTGCATGCACAGTGTGGGCTCTAAAACCTGCTGATTCAATGTGGTAGGTAAAGATCACCAAGGCAGAGCCTGGCCATTCGAGACCAGCCCATCACCCATGGCTTGCCAACAGAAAGATCTCAAAGATAAAGACTTACGCACGAGGGAGAAGGGCCTAGGCAAAATGTTAACAAAACCTTCATGACTGCACATAAGAAAAATACTGCTTACTTCTGAGATTTTAGGTAATAGACAGATGCATCTTCAGTGGCATTGCGTGAATGTAGCACCTGGCAAATGTGGGGGCTGCCTCCCTTCTCCGTCACCCCCTGTGATCATGGGTTAGACTCAGGAGAACCCACTCTGTGCCAGGGGCTCCGGTAGGCAGTGGAGATGCAGAGAGAAATACAGATTCCACCCTTAAGGCTTGGTGGTCTGGTGGGGAAAACAGACAGGAACCATCTGAATTGGAAGAACGGAGACTGAGAGATGAAGGTGCGCTTGGGTAAGAGCAAGGAGGTTGGCATGAAGTCACAGCGGTGGGTGGAAATGTCCCGGGGGCAGCTCAGCAAGGGATAAGGCGAGGAGGATCCAGAAAGCTGTGAGTGTGCAAGACTCTGGAAGCCAGCGTGAAGGAGTTGAAGGGGTTTAAGAAGACTCCCTTTCTTTAAAGACTCCTGCTCTTTCCTGTAGGTGTCCTAGCTGTCATGGATATGGACATCTTTCCAGTGACTCTTTCTCCCATGTCGTCGTGGGGCTGGGACAAGAGAGGAAGAGGGGCATCTCTAGATGCCACACTTCATGACTCCCAGGACAGGATGGGCCAGAACTAATGCTCGGAGCCCTGCGAGTGTTTCCCCCGTAATTCACCATCATGTATGGGGACAGGTGTCTTCAGAGACCCACAGTCTTCCAAAGGACCTGGGGCACGGGCGGCATGGGAGACCAGCTGCCCAGCAAAGGCAGGCTTCCTAGGGATGGCACCTGGCAATTTTTGTGAGGTGCCCAATGTTTCCAAAACCAAGTAGCTATCAATATGGATATTTTCCCTAAACACATTGCTAGACAGACTGTAAACTTGGTGTCAGCAAAACCAGCAGTGGAATGGAAAATAAGTGCTTTTGAAATGTAACAACTTGTATTGCTGTAACATTTGTAATAATGTCAATGCCAGTGCTAATGATGCTGTGAAGACTCAGAACCAAGGATTATTAATTCAACTAGTTGGACTCCCCTTTTCAATGTATCTTACCTCACCTATTCCCTTATTAACCTCTGATAATGCAGAAGTGATGCCTTTTATCACACCCCATTTCACCATACGCACTATACTTAATTTTCCATCATTAGGTTTAATGAAAACCCAATTTCACAACTCACTTCTCTCAGGAACCTACAAGTAATGGTAGGTTTTTATCAGCTCCAATTAAAAAACGTTATGATGTTCCTATTCGAGAGGGAGCCCTAAAACTAATGTGCGATTCTGCTGCTAATTCAACAAGGGTGCTGGAATTCACATGCCGCTCATAAAATGTAACTCACACCAGCTGGCCCAGGGACAGAGCATTTTTCATTTTTTTCCTCCTTGCCAGACTCTTAATTTTCATGCCATTTCAACTTCTCATTCATGGTTCTTGCATGTTTATTTATCACATAATAATATTTTGAATTTCTTTCATGCTTTTTATACAGCTCTTGCCTAAGCCTGTGAATTCCTTTGCAGTAACTCTTGTCACTGCCCGCGTGTGGCTTGTGGGGTGGGCAGAGGGATTTTGGTGACATGTGTAAGACTTCAGATCACCACTGTCCCTTTGATTTCCTCTTTGCTGTCTCTCTGCCAGCTTCTCTTCCTCTTTGGGAAGGTGGCCTCTCTTCTCCCCTGCCCCTGCCCCCCACTACCAGCCATATAGATCTCTCTCTAGCTTCAGTCACATATTTCCAATCACTTGCTAGGAATTGCCACTCAACTGGTTAACAAACATTTACCAAGTACCTACATTGTACAAAACACCTTGTTAGATACCGTGTGCTTATAGGAGGTGGGAGGAAGGTATGTTCAGGGAGAGATAAGCATGCCACAGCCCTGGAAGGAGGAGATAAGAAAAGATAAGGTGTGCATAAACAAGTTTAACCAAGGCAGGAAGGAACAGGCACACAGGAGATGGGAGGAGGATGTGCCACAGAGTTAGGCACCATGGAATCATTCTCCAAACTTCAGGCATTTACGAACCGTCTCTGTGGCTCTTGCCTAGCTATGTACCAACTATCAGCACTGTCCAATAGAATTTTCTGCAACAATGGAAACATTCCACATCTGTGCTCTGCGATTTGGTAGCCACTAATCACGTGTGTCTGCTGAGCATCTGAAATGTGGCTAATGAGACTGAGGAACTGAATTTTAAATTTCGTTTGATTTTAATTAATTTAAATTGAAATATCTACATGCGGCTTATGGCTACCGTATGGGGCAGTGCAGATACAGAGAAAGGGAGAGAGCTCTGGAGCAAAGAGGTCTAGAGCAGTGCCGGCCAGTGGAAATACATAGCAAGTCACATATGCAACATAAAACGTTCTTTTGGCAGCGTCAAATAAGGGAAAAAAGAACATGTGAAATTAATTTCAATAACATATTTTATTTAACCCAATAGATCCCAAATAATACTGCAACATATAATCAGTATAAAAATTATTAATTCCAAATTTTACATTCTTTATTCATACAAAGGCTTTGAAATCCAATGAGTATTTTACACCTATGGAGCATTTCAATTCGGACTAGCCAGATGTCCAGTGCTCAACAGGCACTGGTGACTAGTGGCTACTGTGTTGAACAAAGCAGGTGCACACAGACTTACCCAGAGCTAGATAAAATTCGAAAGAGAGCTGATTTAGAGCTTGAGCGAACTCTAAATAAAAAGACATTGATCTAGGGGTTGGGGGTGGGTAAACTCACAACTAATGGACATGGTGAGCATTGTACGGGGGCAAGGGCACACCTCAAATCATGGTTTGGATGTGGCAAAGTCACAACATGTAACCAAAATGTTTGTACCCCCATAATTTCCTGAAATAATAATAATAATAAAAAAGACAGCTCTAACCCAGCACTCACTATCCAATAAAACTTTATACAATGACTCAAATGTTCTATATTTGCACGGTTCAATATGGTAGCCACTTCCCACCTGTGGTTGTTGAACACTTGAAATGTGCCTTGTGGGACTGTGGAAATGAGTTCTACTTTGATGAGGCCAAGTGGCTACTGTACTGAACAGTGCAGCTCTACACAATCATACCTCCAAAACTTTTCTTTAAATCAACTTTCAACTATGTTTTCTTTACTTTTCCTCATTACGAATGATAGTGAAACGTGAAATCATTAGTGTTGTGTGCTACTTTTGTTTTCATGCTCACTAAAATGTTTACATAACTATTTAAGAAATGGTCTGTCCATGTCCCATGAGAGGGACACAATCTGCACCCTGAGAAATGCTGAGAGTCAGCGTCCCGGAATCACACAGAATGGAGTTGGGATCATTAATAAACCATTTATGGGCTCTGTGACCTTGGCCAAGCGACACATCTTTTTGAGCCTCAGTTTCTTCATCTATAATACAGAGAAAATGAGCGTTGTGAGAATTCAAAGAGACAGGGCACGCTAAGTGCTCAGTACAGTGTATGGTATCTGGCGTGCAGTAAAAATCATTAGCTGTTCTGATATTGCACAAGACGTCTTGTTGGGAGTGTGAGAATTCACAAACTGGAGAGGGTATCTAGGGAGACTTTTAGGGCTTTCCTCATCGTTTCTTGTCCTCTCTCTACTTTCCTTCATCACACACTCCAAAGCCATCTATTTTACTCTATTCCTGTGCTACGGCCCTAGCTCCGGTCCTCATATTAGGACTATTCCATCAGTTTCCTAATGGCCCTTTCTGCGTTCACAGTTCTGTTTACACAGCTTTGATCAAGTCATTTTTCTTAGCAAAAGTCTTCATGGAGTGAAGGCAAAATTTCTTAACTAGCCAAGCAAATTCCCATAGTTTCTGGTACCAGTATCAATTTCTTATTTCCTCTGTATGATTCCTCCCAAATCCGTGTGCCCTTTAGGGCGGGAGAGCATGAAGAGTGGATGGGTAAATATTGAGAGGCTGCTTACTGGGAGGGGAGAGTCTGGGAGGGAAGAGAGGGTTAGAAGTCGGGAGGAGGATGGATCACCTGTGTGGCGTAGAGGTGTGATTAGAACCAACACCATGAGGGTTATGGGAACAGCAGGCATCAGAGTCAAAGTACAGAATCTGAAGACAAAACTTGGACTCAAATATGAACTTCACAACTTTCTAGCTATAGGACCTCAAATAAGTTACAGTGGACCCTTGAACAACGTGGGGGTTAGAGACACTGACCCCCTGTGCAGTTGAAAATCCACGTATAACCTTTGACTGCCCCAAAATCTAACTACAAATAACCTACTATTGACCTTGCTAATAACATAAACAATTAATGCTTATTTTGTATGTTATATGTATTATATACTGTGTTCTTAAAGTAAACTAAAGAAAATGTTATTAAGAGAATCGTAAGAATGAACAGAAAATATATTAAATATTTACTGTTCATTAGGTGGAAGTGGATCATCGTAAAGGTCTTCATCCTCATTGTCTGCACATTGAGTACGTTGAGGAGGAGGAGGGGTTGGTCTTGCTGTCTCAGGGTGGCAGAGGCAGAGGACAATCTGCATAGAAGTGGAGCTGCACAGTTCAAACCCCTGTTCTTCAAAGGTCAACTGTACTTTGAGCCTAAGATTTTCATTTGTAATTGGTCATAGTGATGGTGATGATCATTGATTGTCATCATCATCATCATCATCTAAGAAGGTTATTGCAACGGTTAAATGGGATTCCACTGGAAGAAGTCTCAAGGTGGCATCTGGCTAGCAGTCAATGCCTCATCTCTTGTCCCCCACCAAATACCAACGAAGCCTCAAGATGATAAACTCATGATCGTATTGAAATCTAAATCTGTCAACTAACCTAGTACCAGAATTTGAGAGGGATATCCATTAATTATAGCAGCATTACACTTAACATGTATGTAAAGACTTCATTTTTCCCAAAATTTCTTAAAAATCCCTGAAATTGCATAAGACCATCTTTCAGCTGATTCAACATAGGCAGTTTCCCCTCCAGAGTCGAAAGTGATTACAATTTTTTCAGTGAAGCATAAGATGAGGCAGTTGGCTATGCTTAGAAGTCCTGTTGTAAGAAAAATCTGTTCTGCATTTCTGAAATGTAGACTCACACTAGCACAGGTGTGTGGGATTTGTCACCCCTGAGGAACAGTAGATTCACATCCCACATCTTATGTCCCCTTGGGGACACACTCTCACTTGATGTAATGACAGGTGGATTCACCTTCTCTCTGTTTCCTATGTCTGCCCAAATGCCTAGGGTTGAACTTGTAAAATTAACAGTAAGTAGAATGCCACCCCACTGTGGCATTTTCTATGGAGTGGAAATGGACATTATACAGTCTGCAGTTAACACTGATAGACTTTGTACTTGAAGTAAAGCACACCCCTGGGCCCGAAGAATATAGAAAAGAAGTGCTTTGCCCTTTCCCACTTTCTCTTCGGGGTTCAGAGAGTCAAAGACCCTAGCAACCAAATAGTAAGGCCAGGGCATCTCTAAGCCCTGTCTCCTCCTCATTCTCCTTCATTGGGCTCTTTGATATGGCAAAGACAGAAGAAGGTAGCTTTGTATTCCAGATGCAGATTCAGCGTTAGGAAATAATTATGTTGGGAACAGTCATAGGAAAATGCTGCCTGGATTCATTTGGTCTTTCTGATAAGGAAATCAATCCTTCCCTTTGTAAGGACAGCATGAATTTCTTCTTCCACAGCCCTAAGCCCAGATGGAAGGGGAGTGTGAGATGCTCTACCTAAGGATGGGGGCCGGAAAGATTCATCACTCCTCTTGCTTAAGCCAGATGAAAAGGATTCCAATATTAATATGTTGGATAGTGAAGACAACAATGAGAATCCTCCTGCTCTGTTTATTGGCAAACAACAGGCTCAGAGTGACCATTTCTTCTTTAAATTTAAATAAACAGAAACAAGACAACATGGGGTCTTAGAAAAAAATCCACCATGTTAACAGCAAGGAAAATGACAGTCTGCATGCTGATATATATATATATATATAATTATATATATATGATTATATATATATATAATTTTCACTGTCTACCCAAGAGCCATCCCTACCTTCTTCTTTTCTGGCAGAGATCCCAAACTAGTTTTGGTGCCTACACATTCCCCATGTGTCCCACAGAAGGATGACTCTAGTGCCAGGCCTATGGGCAAATCCTGATTTCCCTAAGCCAATCAGGGTGTTGCTAGTTTTTTTTTTTTTAAATTTAATGATATGAAAAAGAAGTTCTATTAGGGTGCTTCTAGGAAAGGTTTTCTTATCTCTAAGAAGGATAATTCAGTGGCCCGTCTCTGCCGCTGGGCATTACCATTCCTGGGTGTGATGCCTGGAACTGCTAAAACATCTTGCATTCATGAGGGGACCAGACTGGGGACAATGCCAACATGAGGTGGCAAAGCGGAGAGCTTCAAAGAACTTGGACCCCTAATGACACTCATGGGCATCTCATTCAACCAACTCGAACACTTGACTTCTTCTAGGAAGTAGTACTCTAACTTATTATTGAAGCCAATTTTATTTAGGTTTTTCATGACTGGTATCTTCATCTGAACAACAGAAAGTAGAAATGTATTTTGTTTTCAACAAAATTCAAGAAAACATAGAAGAATAAAGAAAGTGAAAGATGAAATATTAAGACAACAGAGTTTTCCAAAAATGGACCAAGTTAAGAAGTGGCTAGGAAAAAATTCACTGGGTGAGACAAGGAAAGATTGTAAAGAAACCAAAATGCAATAGCAGAACGGACATTGAGATCTGTGGTGAAAATAAACAACAGGTAGAAATTTATGGAAAATTAATTTGAGAAACTTGCAGATGAAAAAGCAAGGCAATGAGAACAATAAGATGACTATGTCTTTTGTTTCTATCTGCTCATGTGTGTTCATGTGTGAAGACAACAAAGACACATTTTAGAGAAAAGAAAATAGACATATAAAAGACAGATAATTGGTGTTATTGAAGAAGAGAATGAAATAAATGGAACAGAAGCAATAATAAAGGATACAACGTAAGCTCCTTGACAGAATAAAAACTTAAATCTTGGGCCGGGCACGGTGGCTCACGCCTGTACTCCTAGCATTCTGGGAGGCCAAGGCGGGTGGATCCCTCAAGGTCAGGAGTTCAAGACCAGCCTGAGCAAGAGCGAGATCCCGTCTCTACTAAAAAATAGAAAGAAATGATCTGGACAACTAAAAAAAAAAAATATATATATATATATATATATGTATATATAGAAAAAATTATCTGGGCATGGTGGCGCATGCCTGTAGTCCCAGCTAGTTGGGAGGCTGAGGCAGGAGGATCGCTTGAGCCCAGGAGTTTGAGGTTGCTGTGAGCTAGGCTGATGTCACGGCACTCTAGCCCGGGCAACAGAGCAATACTCTGTCTCAAAAAAAAAAAAAAAAAAAAAAAAAAAGAACTTAAACCTTCAAATGTAAAAAGTTCTCCATGTACAGCTTAAAAATAGGACCTATATTCTGATATAATTGTTAAATATTATTGATGCAGAAATACTCAGATAAACATCTAGGCTGGAAAAATGTCTCTCAATAAAGGAAATAAAGACAACGTTAGCCATATTTCTTTTTCTTGCTTAAATTTTTTTAAAAGCCAGGAAGCAATAGAACACAATTTTTGAGGAGGAAATAATATGACCCCAAAATTATACACTGAGATATGTTGTTTTTCGTTTGTGAGGTTACAGAAAAACATTTTCTGATACACAAAGATTCAGGAGTTATGTTGGCTCTGCTTCTTTTCCAGAGGGTCAGGTAGGTGCGGAAAGTAGTAAAAAATGTCATTCCAGAATTAAGGGGAAAAAACCGCTCACAAGAATGGAAGAAGTCATGTTATAAAAGAACTAATTTGGCAAACACCAAACTCAGTTAAACATAGATATGAGTATAAAAATCACAATAAATATAAATCATAACAGAATAAACTATAAAAAAGAATTTCCAAAGAAATTAGGTAAAAAAAAAAAAGCTACTATAAAAGTTCTTGACTAAAATTTCAAATTGTGTCAGTAAAAACCAGGAAGTGGGTGAATGATGCATCACTAAAAATACTTTTATTTACTAGAAATAAAAGTATATCTTCTTCACCTTTCATAATGGTAGTCTATATATACTATTTTAATCCTGATGCTGTTAATGAAAGGATACAGTTTCGAGAATTTCAAGCAAGTACGTGCATATTGTTTAAGTGTGTATATGTGTGCATTTAAGTTAAATGTATCCATTGGTAGAATAAAAAGAAGGGTGTAGTGCACTCAAATAATTAAAGGTAAAAAACAAAGCAAAGAAAACCTTGACCTTCACCACACATAAATTTGAGGTTTGCATTTATGCTACCTGTGTGATAGTGCAACTGCAAAGCTAGAAATCAATATAAAACCCGTGAAATAGCACTGAAAATCTTACTGTCCTGACAAGCAAATGAGAAACCATTCTATAGAGGTATTTTCATAATTCAAGACACATTAATTCCCACAGACCAAAACCACCCCCACTAAAGATGAACTCATAGTGGAAAAATAAAACATAAGTTGTGACAAGCCATTTGAGGAAGCTTATCTCCAAGAAGGACAGTCAGTAGCCATGAACGCAGAGAAATATGCCTCCCAAGAATTGAAAATAATAAAACAGCAATACAATACAGTAAACACATTTAGATTGATTAAAGAGAAAGATGGAGGAATATGAACCACAGCAATAATGCGACACATGATGAAAAACAGGATAGGTGCGTTTGAAAAATATAAATTCAGCTTCTTGAGATGAAAAACAAAGTCCCTGAAGTAGAAAGAAAGTAAATAAATGTATAAGAACAGAAGTTAATGGAACATAATGCAAGTTAAAGATACAACAGAGAAGCTGAAGAAAAGCAAACGCTGGCTCTTCCCTTTGAAAACCCTTATAAATTAGACAAACATCTGCCAAAAATGATTAAGGAAAAAAGACACAAATAAATCGTGTTGCGGATTGCTAGAGATTAATAGAACGTTTTTATCACAAGCTTGGACTGGCGAGTGACTAATGACCAGCGAAGCCAAGAGACACATCTCAAGACTCTGATGAACGTGGCCAGGGTCAAATGGTACACGTCAGCCCCTCGTTAGAGCTCCATCTTTTTGAAAAAAGTCTTATTCTGAGATAATTGTAGATTCGCATGCAGTTGTAAGAGATGACATAGAGGGTCCCATATACCTGGTTTTCCCCAGTGTTAACATTTGCATACTATGGTATAACATCCTTATCAGAAAATTGACATTGATATATTTTATTGATCTTACTCATATTTCATTAGTTTTACATGCACTGTGTATGTGTTTAGTTTTATTCAAGTTTATCACATGTGTAGATCCATGTGACCACCACCACCATCAAGATGCAGAAGCAATTTCATCACCAGGGTCTCCCACGCAACGTTACCCTAGCCTTTGAGTCTCCTTCTTGTGTCTATACTGGGGTTGATACTGGACCCTGAGTGGCTGTAGTAATAATGAAAAGAATTATCTCTTAATAAAATATCAAGCTCTGCCAGGGACCTACAAACTAGGGCCCCATCTTTCCTGATGCTCCTCTAACCCAGGCTTTTGCAGGACCGCCACATCTTGCTGGTTGTACATGCTGTGCACTGCTCAGTTTTAGAGCGCCTGAGTCAAAGCCGCAAGCGTGCCCATTCCCCAGACAGGGCGCACTGCACCCGTTAGGTGTGAATTCACCCATCCCCTCCTCCCTGCTCTCGTGACCCACAACTGCCATCCATTTTGACTTGTTCAAGTGACTAGTGGTTGTTATTTTCATTTTGAGTAAATCAAGTGGAAAGGTTCTCCCAGTTGGTCTAGAGGGGAAGAAATAAGCAAATTACTAGTCTGTGGAGTTAGTGCCCTAAGAGCTGAGGCAGAGTCAGGAAAGGAGACCTCTGTTTACAGTTTCTTCTGTGACTTGGGAGTGAATTGGGCCACCACGAAGGGTTTTGTGTGTGTACACCTACACCTGTGTTGTGTGTACGTGTACGTGTCCTGGCAAGCACTTGAGTTTTCCCTCACCTCTGCCCAAATCAGATCTAAGTGGCTTTCTATCTGTTTTAAAAATAGACTTCTAAGTAGGATTTTGTCTGAAGAAAAGATTTCACCAATTTTTAAAATTTCAGAATATTATGGAATATTACAGAATATATGCATTAGTCACATAAATTGCCTTTGCACTGCCGAAGTCAAAGCTACAAGCATGCCCATTCCCCAGACAGGGCACACCACACCCGTTAGGTGTGAATTCACCCAAACCCCCTCCTCCTCTCACCTGCCTGATACCTGATGAATGATACTTCCCATACGTGTACATAAATGTTGATCGATTAACACCAATTTAATGGTGAGCACATGTGGTGTTTGTTTTTCCATTCCTGCAATACTTCACTTAGAAGAATGGGATCCAGCTCCATCCAAGATAATACAACAGGTAGTTCACCATTTTTTACGGCTGAGTAGTACTCCATGGTATACTACATTTTATTAATCCACTCACGTATTGATGGGCACTTGAGTTGTTTCTATATCTTTGCAATTGTGAGTTGTGCTGCTATAAACATTCATGCACAGATGTCTTTTTTATAGAATGTCTTAGGGTTTCACTATTAAAAAAAAACTTAGAAATTCTTTTTTTTCTTTTCGACACAATTTCATGAAAATCAGTGGGAAAACAGGCAATACAAGTGCCAATACCAGTATTCCACAGCATAGGTTGTGTAAACTTAATACAATTGAAACAAAAATGAAAGTCGTGGGGCAAGCCAGAGCAACAGACCTTTAGCAATAACAGAATGTTCCTTGGTCTTAACCCCTTAGTGCTCAAACTCGGAAGGAAGGGAATAACGCTGAGGGCCAGTGTGGGATCCTGGAAATATGTTGTTGGACCAGAAAGGAGAAGGGATATGATTCTGGACTTTTAAAGTGTTTTTAACTCCCTGGAAACACGAGCCCTTTTCGGTCACATGTAAGTCTATTGTTCAATTCTTGCATATTTGCCACTCATTTGCATTCTCCTTTGAGACACTTACTTTTGAAAATAACAGACATGAAAAATGCTGAACTTCGACCAGCAGAAAAAAGCTCCATAAATAGATAATGAAATATATGCCTAAAGAATTTTACAAACTGATGATAAAGTATGGTACACAGATTGGTTGGCAAGAAACGGATTCCTAGGGAGTGTATTATTTTAAAGAAGAGAATGAAGTATGTATTAAAGTGAGAAGAAACCGTGAGGTTATTCAATGTTGGAAAGATTAATATTGTCGGGAAGTTACTTAATGTTATCTATCAGTAAGAAGTTCTGTATATGGCTATGGTGTGTTAACATAAACAGAATATGCAAAAGAACTTAGAAGAACGTGTCTTGGTCAGTGGGTTACTTGAAGCAGAAATAATAAAGAAAGGTAAACTGCACTGTTTTGACATTTGTACAGGCATGAAGGAGTAACAGGGGGTGGCATTTAAGAAGAGTTCATGTAGAAGGAAAGTCTAGGATTATACAAGGAAGGGTATGAGTAATAGACAAAAGGATTGGCAAAGTTTCTTCTGCAAGCACAAGAAACTTCAGGTGACTCCTGTAGAGTCACAACCAGCATAAATAAAACCAAGAGCTCATAGATCCATGTTAACTCACCTGCCCCTGGTCCTAAATCACCGCTTAAAGGAAAGTCTGGGCTATGGTTGATGAACTTACCCTCAAAATAGGACCCAAAGTTAGCTGCTAGCAACTTGGGCAATCTTCTGCCTTGAAAATTCTGGAGTGGTTGAAGAATCTGAGATAACGATGCGCATAGTGATTTCGATTAGAAAAACTGAGAGACACACATCATACTCTCCGAAGACAGGGAAATGACCAAACATGTATAGACTTCAGACAGAAATAGACCTGAGTGAGAACCTGACACCACCACTTACAGGCTGTGTGACTTTGGGCAAGTTACTTAACCTCTCTGAACCAGTTTCCACAAAGGCTTTATGGCTGATATCTCTGGAAACTGGAGATAGAGAGAGAAAATCAAACACTGTGATTTATAACTGTAGAAGCTCAACTCATCAGAGGTCAGAGGTTAACACAGAGGAAGAAGTGGTTCCTTCTCTCCATGGCCAGCATCCTCATATCTGCTGCATCCCTCTTTCCCCATGATGGCTTAAACGGAACCCTCACAACTCGCTCCACCTTCTCTTGCTTCTTCATGTTCTGTTCTCTATAATTAGGGATGAGAATGTTCTAGAAGTCCAAAGCTGAGCATGTCCCCTCCCTGCTCAACCTCTTTGTGGTTGCATTGCCAGCTCTCTTTGGCTACACTCCAGATTTTTCATAGTTAATATGGCTTCAAGGCTATGACTGGTCTAGCTCTCACTGCTCTCATTTTCCTCCTCCCATGTTCCCCTGTCCTTTGCTCACTAGGCTGCAGCCACACTGTCCCCCTCACCAAGTTCTTCCACAGTACATGATGTGCTTCCTGGAGTGGCTAACTTTCCTCCAACCTTCCAAGGCCAAGTGGACTCCTATTCGTCCTTCAGGACTCAGCTCAAAAGTCACTTCCTCTTCTGGAAAAGACAAACTGGTCCATGGTAGGAAAAGACATCAGAATAGTGGTTGGAGTGGGGACAGGGATTGTCTGGGAATGGGCATGAGGGATCTTCTTGGCGAGTCTGTATGCTATCAGGGGATTGGGTTGCACGAGTGTATGCAATTGTTGAATTCATGGAATGGAAAACTTAAGATTTGTGCATTTCTTTGTACGTAAATTTTTATCTCTAAGGACAAAATACCAGAATATTGAGCTTGCATTAATGATATGCACAGTTCAGGATTGGGAGGAAAGGGAAGTGTATTGATGTCTGAAATTTCCTTTTTTCACAAAAAATCAAGATGGATTGAGGTGTGGATAGATGGGAGGATAGGTGATAGTAAGTACAGTAAAAGGTTAATGGTATAATCCAGGTGATGAGTGTCCACTAAAAAACCTTTTAACTTTTCTGAATGAAGATATCAAGGAAGACACCCCTGTTTGCTGCCATCTCCGTCTGGGGGCCCCATGTTATATCCTAACAATATCACCTTCATGAATTATAATATATATTCCTGGGCATATTTCATCTTCATGAATTATAGTAATGACTGAATAATAGTGAAACTATCTAGTATCTGTATCATTTACTAGACTATAAGCTCCGCAAAGCCTGGTGCAATATCTGGGTTGTTTACCGGTGTATCTCCAGGATCTGGTGGTTACTCAGAAATTACTCATTTGGCAGGTACGCCTGGGTCTCTGAAATCCATCCTCCACCTTGCTGATAAACACAGTGCTTGTTTGTCTTCCAGATCCAGCTCTCATGCCTTCCAATTCCTATGGTGACGGTAGCATGGTCTCTATTTCATGCCTCAGTTCCATTTGTCTTAGTGAGTGTGGGGAGGTTGATAAGCCACATTTACTCAAAATGCATTTCTTCTCCAGATGGGCTTCTGGTGATTTGAATCCAATATGCTTCTCTCAGAACAAAGGCTGTCAGCTTCATTGCAACTCCAGCTTGGGCTGGACATGATTGGGAGATTCTCATTGGTTTCAGGGTTGTTTGTGCGTACACTAAAAACAATTGGCCCAGCATTTTGTCTTGTGTATGTGTATGTGCCAAACTCTGGAACCCACACACTCATGGGAAGATGTGTGATAGAAGCAAAAAACTTCAAATAATGCCTAACACTGAAAACACGGGCTTGTCTTATTTTCATCTTTCATTCATCAAAATCGTAATAAGACAAAGGTATGCAAAATAGTTGCAGAGTAACACTTAGCTAAACTAGAAAAAATCAGTTTTGACAGGTTTTGCAATCTTTAGCCTGACAGGTGACTTTGTCTTTCATTGATGTATAGGAAAGAGAAAATGAAATAACTAAACTTGTCTGGAAGAAGAAATTTTAATGTGCAACAGCTGTTTGAAAAGAGTTTGCCATTGTACTGGGTGGATAAAAGCTTCCTTTTTCCATTTCAAACTATACCCTGGATACTTAAGCTGAGTTTGTGGATTTAACAAACCACAAAGACAACAGAACATTAATTGAGTGGAAAGAACACAGCTTGGGTGTCACAAGACCCGAGTTCTCATCCTGGTGTTACAACTAAATTATCTTGAGCAATTGCCTTCACCTTTGTGGACCTTAACTTGAAAATTGGAAAGCTAAATTAGACCAATGCTTCTCAAACTTTAACGTACATATCTGGAGATCCTTTAAAATGCGGGTTCTGATTCAGTGGCTCTGGAGTGTGGCCTGAGAGTCTGCATTTGTAACAAGCTCTCAGGCGATGCTGATGATGCCGGTCCATGGGCCACACTTTGAGTAGCAAGGGATTAGATGGTCTCTAAGGGAGCTTCCAGTTAAAAAATATAATTTGTTCTTTAAGGGTCCTAAACCTGTTCTTTTCTGCTCTTAGTGAATGAACAAAGTAGTATAGCTAGCTTAGTATTGTTCAAAACTAACTAAACAAAAAAATACAAGCTGTCAAAGCTGATGGTCTCTACTCTGGGAAGAACAGACACCTAATGCTCTCATAAGAACTAACAAAGCAGTGTATCCACATAAAGGTTTGGCCTGCCAGATCCTTAGCTGGTGAATTATAGAGGCTGATCACTGAAATGCCAGCCTACCTCGTTTTGTATAGTGGACCCTGAGTTCTCGTGCTCTGTAAGAGCGATTCAGGGAGCATATTAAATATGGATTTTTTGGCTCTATACCCTGGGATTTAGAAGCTTTAGTCTGGGGCCAGTTATGTTTGGAAACTACTCTTATAACCATTATATGGGGATTATATAGTCCCAGGAGAGGGACAGGGGGACAAACAGGGGAAGTTTGACTCAATTCCTGATAGAAAACATGACAAAGAAGATCCTTCCTCCAAGCCTGCTTCCCAGCCTCTCCAGAGTCCCAGTGGCTCCTTCTCATGGTAATGAAGGTGTGCAGGCCACAAGTGAATCACTGCTATAGGGAAATAGTCTCCAAATAGTTACCCCTGTGGGATGACAGAGCTTTGAGGGTATCTGACAGCTGAAATGAGAGGTCTGGACTGCAGTTCACATCCTTCTTATTTATTGAAATGCATCAGAAGAGCCAGACTTAAATCCTGGCTCTCCTGTTTATTAACCCAAAGGCTTTGGGCAAATTATTGTAACATCTCACATGTTAAGCCCTTCATTAGTTATCTATCGCTACGTAGCAAATTACCCCCAACCATAGCATTTTAAAATAATAAACATACTATTTCACAGTTTCTACAGGTAGACATCGGGGTGCAGCTTAATGCACTCAAGCCGTCAGCTGTGACAATGGTCTCATCTGAAGACTCAACTGGGAGAGAATCCAAGTTCTGATTCCAACAGTGAACTTGGATCACCGCTGGCAGGTTCGTTTTCTCCTGGGTTATTAAAGTATAGGCCTCATTTCCTTGCTGGGATTGGCTGGACATCTCCCTCAGTTCCAAATGGGCATCTCCACAGGGCAACTCGCAACATAGCAGCTGACTTCCCTCAGAGAAGGCGAGTGAGAGAGCATGAGAACGCAAAATAGAGGCCACTATCCTTTTATAACCTAATCTTAATCTTAAAAGTGGCATTCCCTCACTTTATTATGCAATGAGAAGCCAGTCACTAGATCTAGCCTGCACTCAAAGGAAGAGGATTATACAAGGATGAGGAATAGAAGGCAGGCATCACTGGGGCCACCTTAGAGGCTGCCAACCACAAATCCTAATGTCACAACTTTGTGAGAACCCAAAGAAATAATGCCAATGAATGAACATTTATAGGTTTTATAGCAATATACACATATAAGAGTATATTATAATAATTCATTCCAAGGGCTCCAATCACAACCCTCTGGCTAACTTGGCTTAGCTTTTCCAAGTATTCTGAGTCATTCAGTTAATGAAAAATTCTTTAATTCAGGAAACTTTTTAAGCTACCCTCTCTACACTTTTCCAAAGAGTCTTCCAACATCCGATATTTCAAGGAAAGTAAATGGTTTAATTTTCTTTATAACATGAATCACCATTGACAGAAATCCCCAATCATTAAAGAGTTAACAATGTACTTTGCACTGCTTTACTCTGATAAAAAAATTCATTCCCTGAGAAAATGAATTAGCCACATAATTGACAGTCAATTCCAGTAATACAACACTAATTAAGTGATTCTGCTAAGTAAAAAGTGTAATGTGATGAATTTGCTAAACAATGGCCTAACTAATAAATTTTCATGCTAAATAAATGGCTTGGAATGGTGACTAAACACTCACAACATCTAGGGCCAGTTGAAAAAGCAATGATGCTTTCAGGAAACAATGATAAAAGTGTGCCAGCTAACATCCTTAATAACATTACATTGGGCTCTTTGCCAAGCAGGGCCAAGTGAATGAGTCTGAGTGGGGCAGGTGTACCAGATTCTGGGGGACCAGAGACCATGGTCACAGCATGTGTGACTGGCCTAAATGAAGACTTGGAGTAGCCCAGTATAGCCAGGTTGCAGTAACAGCAGAACTCAGGAATGGGTAAGTAGAGGCATGATTCAATATCAGACCATCCTGGGCTAAGGAAGATTAATATCAACACCAAAAAGAAATGCTGAAAGCAGATGGACATGTGTTTTATCATAAACAAGGAGGTCAAAGATTACAGAGTTTTCTCTCTGCCCCAGAAGGCTAGGACAATGGTAGGATCCAGCCCTCATAGGTACAAGGGTCTTTGTTGTCCTTTGGAAGCATCTTGGATTCAACCCATTTACAATAGTGCCTTCTGGAAGGATCTGAATTCAAAGAATAAGTCCATGCTTCTCATGGGCTCCACTGGTTTGGACCTTCAAGTCCTGTCCAACAAAGAATGCAGACTTTTGACTGAAACCTTGCTCCCTGGACCCTTGCAGCTGGAACAGGGTCTTGGCTTCTTTGCTTTTTCTTGAACACATCAGGCACATTCTTGCCTTGGGAGCCTCTAGTAGGGACACTCCTTTTTGACATGGCTCACATCTCTTACCTTTCAAAAGTCTTTGGTCAAATGTCATTTTCTGTAAAACCTCGATTTTTGCCCACTCGTGATTCCTAATCCCACTCGGCCTGTTCCAGTGTCTCACAGCACTTATCCCTTTCTATCATACCATATAATTTACTTATCCCTCATTGCTCATTGCTTATTTCTTATCTCTCTTTCCACTTCCTACGGCCACTAAAATGTAACCTCTAAAAAGACAGGGAATTTTTAGTTTCTGCTTTAGTCACTGATGTAGCTCAAGAGCCTGGAACACATCTGGCATGTAGTAGGTGCTCAACAAACACTGTGGAATGAATGAATGGCAGCAGTGTTCTGAACCTTGCCATGCTCTAACCTCTGAAAAGAGTAGTGCAAGGCTGGTGTGGTGGCTCACACCTGTAATCCTAGCACTCTGGGAGGCTGAGGCGGGCGGATCATTTGAGCTCAGGAGTTTGAGACTAGCCTGAGCAAGAGCAAGACCCCATCTCTACTAAAAAAAATAGAAAAAAATTAGCTGGACAACTAAAAATATATATATAAAAAATTAGCCAGGCATGGTGGTGCATGCCTATAGTCCCAGCCACTCAGGAGGCTGAGGCAGTAGGATTGCTTGAGGCCAGGAGTCTGAGTTGCTGTGAGCTAGGCTGACACCACGGCACTCTAGCCCGGGCAACAGAGTGAGACTCTGTCTCAAAAAAAAAAAACCCAAAAAACAGAGTAGTGCAATCCCAGAAATAGATGGAGCCTATGTCCTGGGAGTTGAAGACCTCACTGTCCAAGTACACCATCCTCTCAGTGGCTTCAGAAGTGACTGCATATCTCTTGTTATTTAGGAGAGAGTATATTACAGTAGTAGGATCCTATGAGAGAGAAAGATTTGGTTTAAATTCTAGCTCTGTCACTTAATAGCTATGTGACCTTGAGCAAGTTACTCAATCTCTCTGCGCCTCAGTCTCTACACATGTGAAAGAAGCCTAGCACCAATAACAATCATCACCTCATAGGTTGTGAGGATTAAGTGATATATGTACAGCATCTAGCATAGACCTTGGAACATAGTTAGGTCTCAATAAATGTTAGTTTCTTCTACTTTCCACTTTAAAGACAATGAGGCATATCCCTTAATATGTAAGGGTACATTGACTTTTCAGATTATGCCAGGCATCAGGAAGACCCACAAGGGCATAAAGTTGGAGAAAGGTAAGATGTGACTGGGGAAGTATAAAAGGATAGAAGCTCAGTGTCCTTTGGAGGAGAGAGGAGAGAGCACAAGGGAGGAGAAGCAGGAGCCACAAAGTTGTTCAAAAGAGTGTTCCCTCTGTTTTCCAGGGCTGTGCCGGGTAGTAGAGTCTAAGTAAGCCAACATGTGGTGGTGGGGCCTTTAGAACCGATGACTAGGACAAAGACACCAGGGTTAGGACTTTCTAAGAAATGGAGGTGCAAAGTGCACCCTCTATATCTCTTCTAAAGCAATCACTTACCCCCTTGGTCCCCTCTCCCCCACCTCCACTATGGGAGTAAAACTTAAGAGTAACTTTAGTCACCTCCGTGTCTGCAGGTCCTTGTTTTTTCAGCAGTGCACAAAAACAGTTGGTTGAATACTGAATAGTTAAAAGTAAACCGCTGTGATCCATCTTAACTGCAAAATTAACATCATGATTCATTCAACAAATACTGCTCATCTGTCACATGTCAAGCACCATACTAGTCTCCAGGGATACAGTGGTAGCCAAAACAGAAGTGATCTGTGCCCTGCGGTTTTACAGTCTAGCGAAGAAGGCAGGCATTAACCAAAAGAATACTTAAATGAATAAATATTTGCTTAGCAGATATTTCTAATATGTTGCTAAGAGGGCCTGTGCTGTTACAAAAAAAAGTGGTCACTGTACAGATTGGAAATTTAGGGAAGCCCCCCCCCCAAATGACAAAGACCTGAGGGATAAATGGTGGCTAAACAATGATGATAGAGGGAAAGAATGTTCTGGAAAGGACAGGCAGACTTGTGGAAGCTATGATGTTGGAAAATGCTTAGTGTTCTCAAAGAACAGGAAGAAAGTCAATATGACTGGACCATATCGAGCAAGTCCAGAGATGAGACTGAAGGTGTTGACAGGAGTCAGGTCATTCTGAACCGTGGAGACCATGAGGTACATTTTAACTTCATCCTGAGGACAGCGGGGAGCCAATGGCAGGTTTTTGGCTGGGCAGTTGCACAGTGAAATTTGCATTTTTAAACTGCAGAGCTGGCTAGGCAAATGGCTATTTTATCAGTAAAGCATGACAATGCTATTGAGTTATTAGGTATACCTCTGCTGATGGATCCATTTGAAAGGAGAATGATGGGATGGAATGAGAAGGGTTACAGAGAGTGGGCCAGGGACCGGATTTGCAAGTGCATGCGTTCACCGGAACAAAGCTGGCTGCGGACTCAGTGCTTGACCACTTGGGTCTCCGCCGTGGCAGAGGAAGAAGTGACTCTAGTGTGGAATGATTGACTCTCTCACTTTCTGAGCCTCTGTTGCAGCTGTAGATCAGAGGGAGTTTCATCTACCCTAGATCAAAGACCTTGCGGATGAAAGAGGCTTTCACCTTGGAAAAGCTGAGCTAGCCCAATGAGACATTAAGTGAATAAAGACACCCTTTTCCAAATCAAACATGTCCAAATATTTCTGGGTATCAAACTCTCAAAATATTGACTGATCAAGAAAATATGGAGCAAGCAGGGAGATCCAGTTCTATACACTGGACTTAGAAACAGCTTCAAGAATGGCATGCCAAAGAGTGTCCTCTCTCTATCGCTGCTTCAGTACAAAGAGTTGGCCACACCCATTGGGTCGTAGTGACTGTTAACCCTATAAGCAGGTATATGTGTATATGCATGTGTATGCGTGTGTGCAATGAAATGTCCATGCACACCAGTATTTCATGCTAAGTCACTTTCCTTGAAGTTTGATAGAGGCATATGCAGAAACAATACTTACTTAAAGTCTCATCCACCCCCACAGTCACCTCACTGTCACCAAGATGATCTTTCTAAAATTGGGCTCGATCCTGCCCCTCCACTTAAAATCTGTGTTAGCTCCTTGCAGAAAACATTATACATTTCAAGCTCTCTGGTATTTGAGACGTTTTAAGACACATTCCCTGATTACGTCTGCAGGTTCATCTCCTACCACTTCACCCTATGAGCTAATACTCCACGTACTATAGAGAGGTGAAACCAGTCATAATGATAAGCCCAAGGGAAGGGACTTCCTGGGAAAAGGCTCAAGGAAGACCAGCACCATGGACAGAGACACGAACGCCTGTCTCCTCCCCTTCACATTCTCTCTCAGGCTGTAGGAAGACGTTAACATTATTGATGTCTCTTGGACTCTGTATTTTAAGGAATACATTTGCACTTACGAAGAACTGTATAAGAGAGAAAAAACTCTTTCCAGATTCTGAAAATCTGCAGAGACTCTGCCAAACCATGTGCGAGTAATGGCAGAGTTATCACTTTAATCAAAGTGGAAACTGGAGATTTGGAAAATATTCCTATTTGTTCTTGACTGTGTTAGCCAAGTAGACTTTCTCACCCCTCTATGTCCCTATATAGTACATGTATTCTTTTCTTTTAGAATAGTGGGGTAGTTTATCTCCAAGATCACTGCCACTGATTCCTTCCCTTCCTGCATGCATATGCCATTTCTCCCACAGAAGGGTGGGGTTTGCTCCTCCGCTCCCTTGGATTTAAGCTGGTGTGTGACTACTTTTACTAATGGAGAAGTGGTGCTGGCGAGTGCTGAACCTAGTTTGTAAGAGAAGGTTGGCATTTCTTCTGGCCTTCTTGAAACACTTGCTCTGGGAGAAGCCAGCCATCATGCAAGAAGTCTGATTACCATGAGTCTGCCATGCTATAAGGAAGCCCAAGTTAGGTGCACTGGGAGAGAGCAATGCCAGCCCACCCCAGATGTTCTAGCCATTTCAGCCCATGGGTCAGATATGGAAATAATGAAGCCATCTGGGCATTCCATTTCTGACAGATGCTACCTGAGGAAGAACTGAGGTTCCGGACATATGGTCCTATGAGAACTGTCACAGCCATTCCAGCCTTTCAAGTCATCCCAGCTGAGGCTCCACACAGACATAAACTACTGCTGTTGTATCCTGTCCACACTCCTGGCCCACAGAATTGTAAGCAAAATACAATGGTTGTTATTTTATGCCATTAAGTTTTGATATGGTGTGTTTCACCAAAACAAAGAGCAATAACTTGTTTCTCCTTTTCTGCCTTGGCTAAGTCTGACCACTCATTCTTTAACATTCCACCCTCCGTGATGTTTTCTTTGATCATCTTGAAGTAGCCCAAGGAGCCCGTTTCCATGTCCTGCTGATATTCTGTCAATTCATCTTGGCCTTCTCTCACCTAGAAAACAAACATGGTACAAATACCTTCCTTTTACCTAGCGAGTGTCAGTAACCAAGGAAACATCTTAGCCCCAGGACAAATGGCGAGGGAAAGCCAGCTGTCCACGACCACACAGATCAGACCTGTGTGACAGGTGCTCATTGTCTCCCAGAACCTCTGCAGATAACTGAAGCTTTCATGGCTACTTGTGAGCCAATGGAGAACCACAATCTGTTGCTACATCTGCTTCTTTTCTTTACTATTTTTCCTGATTCTTCCACTGGAAGAGCCAGATAGCAGTCTATCTGAGTCTTTGCCTAGATTTGTATGTGGTCTGAAGATGACCAGCTGAAATCCCTTCCTCCTCCTATGATTGGAGAAGTGATTGTATCACATTCCCAGACCAGCCAATGGTTGATTTCTTTAGGCTGTTTTGAGTAGCAGCTCCCAGTTTTGCAGGAACCATAAAAAGGGATTTGTAACATCCTCTTCAGTGCTAGCACACTGTGGGTTGGTGGCAGGAGTGGGAGAGAGGCTAAGTTCTAGAAGGCACCTGACTGGCAAAGCATCGTGTCTTTGATCCCCTTCTCTGCCTGCATTCACTTCTGGATGTTGAAAGCAGGACAACTGTGTGTGGTGTCAGCTGTATCAAACTTCCTAATGTTAATTTTGTCTGAGTATATTGGACTTATATGCCTGAGTCTTATCTATGTATCCATTCATTCACCTACCCGTCCATCAGTGAGAGGTTTGGGTATCTATTCCCTGCCATACACTGTGCTATGTGCTGAAAATACAGTAATAAGCAAAACATAATGGTCCTTCCCTCTGGGAGCCTGCTGTCTAGTAGAGGGGGTCAGATCACAAACAAGCACATTTGGAAACTGAGGTCAATGCCGAGAAAAAAGAGGGAACACAACGCAATGATAGCACCTAACAAAGGAATCCAATCTGGTAAGGGGAGAAGAGGGCCAGGAAAGGAAGAAATGCACGAATAGTGATCTAGAGGAGTCAGTTAGGGGAAAGAGTGTGGGTATAGCCAGTGCTCTAGATGCGGGGTTGAAAACCATTTCTGTAAAGGACCACAGGGTAAATATTTCAAGCTTTGTGGGCCAGACAGTCTTTGTGGTAACCGTGCAACTACCATTGTAGCAAAAGAGCAGCCATAGGAAATACGTAAACCAATGAGCATGACTGTGCTCCAATAAAACTTCACTCAGAAGCCGACATGGTGGCTGGGTCTGGCCTATGTGCTGCAGTTTGCCCACCCCTGCTCTAGATAGAGCAAGGCATGGTCAAAGGTCCTGTGGTAGAAGGAGTATGAGAAAGGTTAAGAACTGTGGGAAGAAGATAGTGTGGCTGGAGCTCACAGAGAAAGGGGCAGTGATTATGTGAGAGCCCGAGAAAGAGCTAAAGGGAAAGACCTGTATGGAAGATCAAGATCAGAAGCAATACAATTGTTTTCATCAAGGGATAAGTGAGGCAACGTGTCTAGATGTGCCTTGAAAAGATCTCACTGGCTGTTACAAAGAAAACAGACTAGACAAGGACGAGGATGGATATGAGCATTATTTAGGGGCTTTGGATCTTATTGAGGGAAGAGATGATGATGACTTGGACAAGGATGGAGGTGTGGATGTGGAGAAAAGTAGATGAGTTCTCGATATATTAAAGATGTAGAATAATCAAAACTTTATGTTGAATTGGATATGGGAGGCAAGAAAGAAGAACATGTCAAGATTAATCTATGTTATATCTCTGCTGAATGTATCCTTGCTATTAAGGGGAATTGAAGTTTTATTTCATTTTATGCCTCCATATAATTAGGAAATCAACTGACATGATTGGCAAGGTGAAAAGTAAATCATCTGAACAGAGATGAATCACAGGTTAATGGGCCAGGACAGCACCCCCTCACCAGGCACCATCCCCCTGGCAGCTTCTGCACATACCTCTTCTGGGTGTACCAAGCCATGGCACTGTTGGCTGTGTTCTCTATTACCTGGGCTTTCTGAGAGTAGAACTGCCATTTTTTTTGTTTGTGCCACCAACAGTTATTATTTTGGTTGGTGGCATCTCCTGCTCACTTGACATCTGTCCACTCTGGAGGCAGGTACGGGTTTGAGATGTGTTCGATGTCTGGTGTGTGGGCTGTTCTCCCGACCTAGGTAAGAGCATCCCACTTAAAGTCAACCAGTGCTGAGTTACTAAGCCTTATGACATCCCCCTTCAAAAATACGTAGGAGACCACCTGGAGAATGACGGAGATGGCAAGGCAGTGAACAAAGGGGCTTTGCCTGTCCTCTGCCCTTTGTTCTTTCCCGCTACATCTGAAATGCTGCTTTTCAATCTTCAACCCTACTGCTCTTTCATTGACTTTCCAAGGCATATAGATCTGCTCCCAACCACTAATATATAAATCAGACTTCAAGTTCTTGCGAGGAAATTCTACTCTGAATACAGAGATCCTATCGCAGTCCAGGGTGAGAAAGAAACTATGGGGTCACCTCATACATCGACTCCTTTACTTATTCTGAGTTCCATCCAAGGATCCTGATGGATCGCCAGCAGGTTGCATGCCAAGTAATGCACTTGAACCACATGTACAAACACAGCTGCTTTCATAGTCCCCTGTTTTAATGTTACGCCCTCAGCTTTAACCGACTGCTTTTTTACAGGTACTTCCCTATGTAAGTCTTGAGTTAATGTTCTGCCTGTTCCATCACCTTGCAGAGCGACCCCAGGCAAGGTACTTCACATCTGTGGGCCTCAGCTTCCCTGTTCACTGCAAAGTCTTCCACCACCTTGTGTACAAAATGTAGCAAACATTTATATCTCCTGGCCAGGCTCCTCTGCTGAGCTCCAGGCCCACGGATCCAACTGCCTACCTGACATCTCTTCAGTGACTCAACAGCACCTCAAACCTAACCTGTCTCGATTTAAACTCCCCCTCTTCTGCTTCAAATCTGGCCTCTTCCTGTGCTCATTATCCCACTTAGCGTCATCACCACCCACCTAGAATGAGTTTAAGCAGGAAGGAAGAACTTTAGGGCACCCCAATGGTTAGAGGATGAACCAACAAGTAAGAATGAGCAGAAATAGCTGGGGAGGAACGTGAAACACAAGTAGAGCAAAAGTCAAGCAAAGAAAGTGATTCTAGAAGGAGGGGCTGCCGATACCATCATATGAACCCTAGTTCAAACCTGGCAGGGTTGCTTGGTAGCTGTAGGGACCTTAAGCAAGTTGCTTAAATTCTCTGAGCCTTAGTTTCCTTAACCTGCCTCCTAGAGTCGTTGAGAATATTAAATGAAATGAGGCATGTAAAGTGTTTTGTCCAGTAATTACTCACAAAATGTTAGCTAGTACAATTATTATCTATGTTTTCAACTTATCAAGGCTGTAGCTTTGAGCTGAGAGGGGAAAAGATTGGTCTCCAAGCTCAGTTTATTCTGCTACCTAGCAACTATATATTTACATTTTCAACATCACTTCTTTATCCCTGATTACTTTAACAAGCACTTTCTAAATGCCCTGTTATAATTCAGGACCACCTGTGAGGTGTAGAGAACAATTCTATTTCCTTCTCAAGATGAAGTGGCCTAGCATAAATTGTCAGAAGCAACTTCAGCTTTGTAGCTTTACTGAGGTCTCTTTGAAAGGGTATTGAGAAGGAATGGCTGGGCCAGTTTACAATGACAGGGAAGGTCTGTACCCGATGGAATGCTCTCCCTACTTATCTGCAATGGAAAGATCAATCTATACAACTCAAAGAGCATACGAGGCCAGGTTCCAACAAAACACAAGAGCATCTGACACTGGAATCACTCTAATTTCCAAATAGGTCAGTCACCCTTCTCCGAAAGTGAATTTCAATTGGACACAACTGCGAAGCCCTTTCCAAGCAGGTTCCAGCCACTGTTCCAGCTTCATCTCTGGCCATATGCTCTCAACACAGAGCACCTTGGACTCCCAACCCACTTCTCTGAGCCCACCACGTTTCTTACACCTCCAAACTTTTGTCCCTTCTACCTGGGACAGTCTTTCTCCTGCACTCCCTTCAGATCAAAACCCATCTCCTTACATAATGTTTTCTAAATCACTTTGGCAGAATCAACCACCTGCTGAGCCTCTGATCAGTGTTCCTGGGACACTATACATGCCTTTTCTTTATCACTTATCGCATTTATTGAAACTAATCCACTTACAACTCTTCTCTTTGAGGAAAGTAATATCCTTGAAGGCAGCGACCATGTCTTATTTATCTTTATGATCCCCACGACACTTGGCATATAGTCGGCATTCAATGAATATTTAAAGGAACACCTCAGCTACTCCCATAACTAGGACATGAAAAGTATAATTCAATTTGAGAAGGTTCTATTTGTGCAGAAATTGGATTAGGAGTCTACTGAAAATAGAAGACAAACAATTATTGACTATACTTCATTCCTTGGAAGGAGATCACGGAGCAAGGGCTGGAATGCTCACAGCCCCAATTCTAGCCCTGGTAGTTCTAGAGACTCAATGAGTGATCCTGAGAAAACTCTCTGGGACTCACTTCTTCATCTTTAAGATGAGGTGGTTACATCAGTTTTGACTATTTGAGTATTTTGTTAGTTTTGATTATTCATATTATAACTGTTATATCTCTTTTTGAGTCCAAAAATCTCTGAAATGTGTCTTAATTTAACTCCTTAGTGTTTGTGATGGAAAATTTGTCTACTTTCTCAAGGTTAACTAAATTTCCATTTTGCACTTCTAAGGAGTAAACAATTCTATTCAACTTTCGGTTGCCAGGAACTTAATAAGTGTGTCCTTTAATCTGTCAGCCAAGTGGATGATTGCAATATATTCAATAATTCCTGTAAAATATTCAATAAAGCTGGAGGTGGCAAGCTTGTAACATTCAATTCTTCTCCTACATTCAATTTAATCCTGATGCAATCAGAAAATATAATTGTTCCGGCAAACAGAATTTTTGCGTTTTTTTAATTCTTCTTTGCGATGCTCTGTTGAGCTCTTGGTTTCGCTTGGTTTCACATCACTGCTTTTCCTTGTAAATTTCCACTCCTTCCATTCTGACTCTTAGATTGTACACTGTTCAGACAAGAGAGAAAATTCCAGAGATGACTGAGAGAGGACCCCCAGATTTGGGGACCCTCATAGCTATTAATGGGCTTTAGCAGCCTCAGGTCCAGCACCCCTAAAATGGCAATGACCTCTTGGTGCATCTACTCTGGGAAGGGAGGAGATAGAGCCTTCCTCTCCCAGAGCATCCATGACTCTACTATTATCAGAGACAAATTAGCATGGGAAGAACAAGTGCTTTGGAGTCTGCCAGTCCTGGGTTTTACCTTGAGCCAGTGATTCTCAAACTTGAACATGCATCTGAATCACTTGGAAGGCTTGTTAAGAATACTCATTGCTGGGCTCTGCCCAGAGTTTTGGGCTCAAAACTAGGTCTGAGGTGGGGCCCGATAATTTGCTTCTAACAAGGTCTCAGGTGATGTGATGCTGCTCACCTGGAGACCACGTTTTGAGAACCACTGCTCTGAGAAGATGACTCCACCACTATGGATTTAAGTTTCCTGATCTATAAAATGGGATTAATATTAATAACAACCTACCTTACTGAAGGAGGTATAGAGGACTGGTCTTAGCTATGGGCTGAGGGGTGTTAGACAGACCTAGGTTTGAGGTCTACCTCAGTCATTTAAAGCTATGAAGGCTTAGACAAGTTCTTACTGTTTTTAAGCCTGTTTCCTCATCTTCAAATTAACAGATATAATCATAATAGTTATTTAGACCCCCCCAACATAGCAGTGAGATAAGATGGCATATAAAACACTCAGCGTGGAAATAGGCATATGATTAATGTTCATTAGATGATAAATATTATCGTAAATATTAACACTCTAATAATTATTACATTTTGGGGCCCCAAACTGGGAGGATTAAGTGGTCTCATTGCCTGGCACAACCAGAAATTTAAAAAACCCTGATAGGCTTCAATAATAGGGTCAAATCTAACAAGAAGAAACAGCACAAAGGAAATGTGGAGTCCTTCACTTGGGCCCCAGATGCCATCTTCGCCTGGGCTAAATGAGACAGCCCCAGCTGGAAGTCGTGGTCTCTCCATTAGGCAGGCATGTGATGGACATTTAGAGGTTAATTCAAACATAAGCAGTGTATTCTGAACCCAAGCTTGAAATCCAGAGGGTGATGGCAGCTCTGTAAGCCTGCAGAGACTCAGCCGGGTAGAGAGGCTCACAGTCATCTTGGAAACCACACACCCCACAGGCATGGACCAAATGGGGACAGAGGGGGCAGCTGGGATTTTGAGCAGATTGAAAAACAGAAATGCATCCTGAGGAAGGCTGATGGCTGATGTGGGGACTGCTTATCCCCAGGGAAGGACCTGAGCACACAGGTAGCTGCAGTGAAATAGCTGGGGTGGGGGTGGGTGCTGCAGAAAGAGAAAGGCTGGTTCTATGACCCCATGTGACACCAGAGGGCAGACAGAGGCCAGCACCCTGGTGCTGACAACACAGGCTTGTGTGCAAAAACAGGAATGAATGTAGTTACAGGGAACAGAATTCAGCTTAACAGAAGGCAGAATTCACTATCAGAAGAGCTGGAACCAGACATGAGCTTAGAACTCGAAGATCTTAGTGTAAATTCCAGCTCCATCATTAATTAATTCATTCATCCACTCAAACAAATACTCAATGAATATCTGATGGGTCAGCGAGTTGGGCAATGGTCAGCAACCATGGAGGGCCCAGGCAGCCAGGCTTAGGACTTTAGCCTTTACCTCGAGAGCATCAATGATGCCATTTATGACATCAGGATAACAATTCCTACCTGGTTGCACTGTTTTGAGGATTAGGAATAATATGTGAACAGCATCTAGCAAAATGACTGACCCAAAGGTCCCAAAGGTAGTAATCCCCAACATCACACGTCGTTAAATCGACAGTTTCCCCAGAGAAGTCCACGGTCGGGCCAATTCTCCCAGAGACCCATTTCTCCAGCTGGCTCCCCATCCTGAAAGGGTTAAGGAATCTTCCCAAAGAGTTTACTATAACCCCGGCCAACCCCTATTATTTTTATTCATATTTATTTATTTTATCGATACAGATGTATATAGTTTCAAGGTATATGTGATAATTTGATACATTCATATAATCAAATCAGGGTAACTGGGATATCCATCACCATCATTATTTATCTTTTCTTTATGCTAGGGACATTCGAATTATTCTCATCTAGCTATTTTGACATGTACAATGGGTTAATGTTAACGATAGCCACCCTACTGATCTGTGGAACACCAGGTCTTATTTCTTCTAAGTGTGTATTTGTACCCATTAATCAACCTCTCCTTATCCCCTCTTCCTCCACCCTTCCAACCCTCTGGTACCCCATTATTTTTAAAGGCATGATCTGTCTTCCCTATTTGAATTGATTTAGTTACATAACATGTTCCTGAAATAACCAGGCTAAAATTTTGCCTGGTGCTTTCTTCTGCCTGCCGCATCTCTGCCGAACAGTCCCATGGGGTATCAAGCTTGGACATTCCCTGACCTGCCCACAAAGAGAGTCTTTTATGAGGTCTGTGTGCAGAAGGATAAGGGAGGGCAGCAGGCCTCAGGGTCCATCCTCCTTGTCAGCAGCAGCAGGTGTAATCTCCTAAGGTTATATTTTGGTCTCGTTTTCACCAGGTATATTTTGGTCACAGTGGGAGGTGCAAAGTCCAGGGAAGGGTCCTGTGGCTTTTTGTGCAGGTTGCTACTGGGCAACATAGTACAACAAAGATGCTCTTTGTTGGGCCATTTTCTTCCTGTGGACAGGGGCCGTTCTCTGCTCATCTCCCTCTGTCTACCCAGGGATTGGTCCAGCTCAGGAATGCCTGAGGATGGGACCCCTGGTCTGCAGTCCCACTTTCCTTGAGGCTCCTGGTAGGACGATTTCCACAGAACCTGGCCGTGAGTGCATCCGCTCGGCTGCTGCTTGCCCGAAACAGGAGTTTCAGTGAATAGAGGAACCAGGAAGAGACCGTGATCTCCTGTCTCTCCTTCAGTCAGCTTTGTGGTGGTAAGACAGCTACTGTTAGAGGAAAGACAAAGATGCTTGGTTTTGTGTTGGGGTCCAGCCCTTAATATGTATTCATCCCTATGACTTCAGGAAGATCTTTTAATATACGAGAGTGTGAGTTTCCTCAACTATAAAATGGGTTTGATAATGAACATGGACGAGGATGCCATAATTGAGCATGATTATCACAGTGCCTGGCACCTTGTGGGACTCTGCTTGGCTCCATGCCAGTACCCAGCCACAGGCCTCTGTGCAGGGCACAGGTGTGGCCGAAGCGCCAGCTGACCCATCGGGAGGGAAGAGGAGCGCTCCCCTTCTCCCAAGCATCAGCAACCTCACTCAGTGAGACTGGTGAGTGATGGGCTGCCATTCCTGGTCCAGGAGGAGGAACATGGGTTCAGGAGTCGGATAATTCTATCTGGCTTTTGATTCTATCCCTCGTATTTCTGCATTGTGTGATTATGTGCTTATTTACCTTATTTCTCTGAAACTTGGTGTCCTCATTTACAAAATGGGAATAATATCAACTTATAGGGTTCCTAGGAGGCTTACGAGGTGAAATTTATATAGAGCACAAAAGATCTAGCACATAGTAGGTGCCCAGTGAAAGTTATCATTCTCTTTGGGCTTTTGCTACTAGAAAGATCAGAGCCAAATGAATTTAAAAGTTACCAGCCTGCATATTTACATTATATTTTAATATAATATAACAAACTACATCTTTATGTGTCCAGGTCTTGACTTTCTTATTTTCTTGATCCTGATTATTTCTCTTACTACTTTTTTATTATAGGTGCTCTTATTGGATATGTCCCCAAATTCTTTGCAGAATGATGTGGATAGATTCAAACTGATGTCAGGATAAATGGATCCATAACATGACTCGGCAATGTATGTGTGATTTGGGGCACAAAGTGTCTCTGAACCTCAGTTTCCTCATCTGTCGAATGGGGGTAATACTAAACCTACTAGTTGTCTTATGGCACGGGATAAGGAACTATTGCTGGAGTGTTTTGTGGAAGGACTTTGTAAACTATGGAAAGCTTGTAAGTAGAAAAGTTTAAACAATACCCGATTTTATTCATCTTTGTAATTACTTCGCCCCCCCACACTGTGACCCACGACTCACAGCACAGGGGCAGGCATGTACAAAGTGCTGAGAAAATGGCCGTGAAATCTCACCTTTGGGGCCTCACTCATACTTGCTTCCTTACCTAGCAGAGAGCTCGAGGGCTCAGCATCTGATGACCTCTAGAGAAGGATGCCCTTCACCCACTGGACATGGGACTGTTCAGTAGAATGGAAACCTCAAAACTAAGACAGAGCCAACTAATGGGACCCCACAGGCAAGTGGGTCTGTCAAACGCCATTATGGGAAGAGCAGACAACCAAGCCCCGTATCACAGGAATTCAACAGGGATTTGTTTTGAAGCATTTTCCTTTTGACTAAAAATGAACAAGAAGAAGATGACACATGAACAAAAGAGATAAAGAAGATTTAAGCACTGAAGAAAGACCCAGAAAACGATCCCAGTGAGCGAAAGATGGCAGAAAAAAAAAATAACAAGTACATAGGGCAGTAAGATCAAAATCGGATCACTTAATAAAAGCCAGCATTTCTTTAAATGGAAAACAATGCACACTGTTTGTCCTTGAAATGTGACATGCGCTCCTTTTTCAAGAATGCCAAAGCACTTCAAAGCAGTGGCCCATATCTGACAAAGCCCCAACACACCCTGGGGCCCGGAGGTCATTGTTCCTGTACAACATTGGGAGGCTTGATGGAATAGATGCTGCAGAACTTAGCAGTCACTTGGAACAGAAAAATCCAGAAAACAAACCTAGGCAGGAAGAGGCACAATTTGAATTAGGCAAGGGCCCACCTGTTCAATAATGAAATAATTGCTCAGGGCACGTTCTTCTGTAATCTTCTCTGCTGTAGCAACTATTCTGTTACCTGCCTCTCTATGTGGCTTCGACATTCGCACATAATCTCAGGGCCTCCTAAAGACACCAATTCAGAAGCCAGACAGTCACTTCCCTAATGCCACAAAAATAGATTCAATTTTACATACATCAGGGTGATTTCAGAAGCAATTTCTCATCTCCAGTGTAAGCATTACTTACATTTTTTTCCCCCTTAAATTTCATCCCAGTGGTTCCACAGGGCATTTTAAAAGGTACCTGATGCATTCTAGGACATTAGAAAGATCCCCAGGGTGTTTTTTTGGAGCTGTAACCTGAGGATATCAGATGCATAGAGTCCTAAAATATTCAGTGATTCAAACAAATGCAAAATTTCCTAATAATTGAGTATAATAAGTCAATCAAGTTTTTTTCCTGTCTTTTTAAAAGAAATATCACTAAAATGAATGCATATACATAGACATGTCTGAGTATACATATGTGTAGGTTTCTACATCCCTGTGTGTGTGTATATATGTGTGTGTGTTTATAAATATTAAACACACATACACAAAATTACACACCTCAATCATTTGGAATTTTGTCCCTGGCCTTTACAATACCCTGAAATAAAAAAATAACAATAGAATACATAGAAAAGAAATATCTAATTAGATTTCATTGGCTCTTCTTCCTCTTCCTCTCTGGCTGTAGCTCATCTGTCTGTCTTGGGTGTTTTCATCCTAAGGGTCTATGGTGAAAACGGTGGTGACGTTTCCCTTCCAAACCCAAGAAATGAGTGTTACCCAAGTTTTCATTTGAGATCAGAAAGCTTGAGACCAAATACCTACAATTTCAGGGTCACAATGATTGTCCTACTTCTTTGACCGTAATTTTTCTGGCATTCAGAGTCCTCCCGGGGCACTTTTACAAGTGGAAAAAAGTGTGCACAAGAGGCCGGACTGTACAGAAAGGGTTTTCGATGAATAGGTACCGCTTGGCCAGTACTTTCAATCAGCTAGACTTGCAAATGAACCTCTCTGCCCCTGGGCCAAAATCAGGAAAGCCAGTGACAGTTCCGTGCAGCCAGAGGCTCAGTGAGCTCAAGATGGTCCTTTCTTTCTTTTTTTTTTGTTTTTATTATTATTTTAATTGACACATAATAATTGTACATATTTACGGGGTACGGTGTGATGTTTTGATACATGTATTCAATGTCTAATAATCAAATCAGGATAATTAGCCTATCTATCACCTCAAACATTTGTCATTTCTTTGTGTTGGGAACATTCAAAATCCACTCTTCTAGCTATCTGAAAATATTCAATCAATTGTTGTTAATTATAGTCATTCTACAGTGCTTATAACTTATTCCTCCTATCAAGCTGTAATTTGTATCAGAGGTTGGTTAACAGATACAAAATTAAAGCTAGGATGGTTCTTTCTTTTAAGGAAATATTAAACCTATTTTTTTGCCAATCCCTCCTCCGCCTCTCCTAGTCTATGTCATCATTTCTTTTTCCTGTGCCCTGGGGAATGTATGAATCCCACTGATTCACCTGGATTAAAAACGGAAAAGGACTGATGTCATGGTTAGGCAGATTGCAAATTTGCTCTGATCTCTAAGAGAAACAACACTTAAATATTTGCTCATAAAATAATCAGTATACGCCTTTAGACTTTGTCTTTAAAAGCCATTACCAACCTTAAGAAGTGCTTAAACTTAGCATCACCAATAATGGGCAAACTGGTGTCAGGTGTCTATTGATACTACACAAAGGGAAGCACACAACATCATTTATGGAACATTTTTGCCAAAATATTTAACCTGAATGTAATCATGATGAAAAAGTGAGACAAATCTAGATTGTGGAACAGCCTGCAGGACAGTTGCCCTAAACTTTTAAAAAGTGTCAGTATCTTGAAAGAAGAAATAAAGTTGAGAGAGCTGTTCTAGATGAAAGAAGATGAAGAGACATAAACATCACACACAGGAGCACCTTGATTGGATCCTGGATTAAAAAAAACAAAAACAGACAAATGATAAAGAATATTTTGGTGACTTTGAGGAAATTCGATTGTGGACTGGTATATTGGATAGCACTGAATCAAGATTACATTTCATTGTTTATGTTGAAGAGCTGTCCTATTCTTAGAAAATGCATGGAACATACTTCTAAATGGTTAAGAAAATTTTGAAAAAAATGGTGTGTATGTGTGTGTGTGTGTGTGTGTGTGTGTGTGTGTGTATGTGGGGGGAGAGAGAGAGAAAGAGAGGAAGAGAGAGAACAAGTGCAAGTGCAAAAGTGCACACATTGCAAAATGTTAACAATTGGTGAATGTGGGTAAAGGGTATATGAGTATTCATTTTTCTGTTTTCTCAACTTTTTTTGTAGGTTCAAACTAATCTCTCGTCCCCAGAGATAGCATGTCAGTATTTGTAAACAGCTATTGCCTCTGTCAAAGTTCTGTACTCTAAACCTACATTCTAAACCTGGGTGCCTATAAGGACTCTCTGAATGACTTTTACAAAATCCATATGCCTCAGTCCTGCCCTGCCACTCATCCCCCAGATTTTGATTCAGAAGGTAACGCGTGGGACCCAGGTTTGTGAATTTTGAAAACCTCCCCAGGTGGGTTCTGTGCTGCACTTAAGCTTAGGAATTATGGGCCGGAATTACTCTCAGATCCCCGGTCATGAGGAATAAACTTTGTGGCTCTGGGAAGGCCATCCAAACACACTTAGCTTTGGGTACCCCTATAAAATGGGAGCAATGATATTAAGTGTCTTACAGGACTATGGTGAGGATGAAATGAGAATATTTATTTCCTTTCTTCCATCATCCTCTCATAAACCCCATCATCCCCAAAGCGGTTTTTTACAAAATGTGGTTTCTTCCATTTGCAATTTACATGGTAAATGGAAGACATCCATCTACGCTCAGATCTTTTTAGATTTCCTGCATTACCCAATTTGGGGCAGAGGCTGGAGAATCTGCACTATTAACTGGCTTACAGCAGGGTAGAAAGAGAAGAACAGAAGCCAGCTCTCTTGAGTCTGAGCCCCAAGGGAGCCCTGAATGTTGCCAGTCTTGGGGTTCTCCTTTGGATAAGGATTAACCCTGAAATCTTATTAGCTTGGGCGTATTTATAAACTCTGCATGAGGACTCAGGTGGTCTTGACTAAAGCCACTTGGAGTGTGGGCTGTGGCAGGGAACTGGCCACAGCTTGGGAGGCAATGGCTTCCAGCCTGGATGTGTAACTTATCAGCCGTGGGATATTGGAGACGTTGCCTCTCTGACCCTTCATTTTCTAAGCACTGGAAATGAAAACCATAATAATGCATGACTCATCTGCCTCACCTGGTGTATGTGAAACATAGTTTTGAAAATTTTAAGTCACTCAATTAGTGTGGCATATTTTTCTCTTTAAGGGCACAGCCGTCTTTCTCCTCCTCCTTTTTTTCTACTGTTATTTTTAACCTGCCTCTATTTATGTCCACAAACATTTAGGATGACTTGCTCTCATTTCCATCTGATTTGGGGTAGATTCTTAAATACTCCTTTTCACCTTTGGACACGCTGCCCAAAGTCTTTGCCAAAGAGAACCTTCGTCCTGGACCATCTCAGGGAAGCATCCAGAAGTCAAGCCCTGCAGCATCTGACCACTGTAAGGGGTACACAGAGGAAGTGCTGGGGCCAATTTGGACTGCATATGTCCCTGCCCCTTAGTTGACTCAACTTACTGAATCCGTTAACGTCTTGAGAACTAGAAGAGAAGCCTTCGTCGTTGCGGCTGGCGCTGAGCTTGGTGGTGGGTTTGTCGGTCGAGGCCACTGGCCCCATCTCCCTCTGGGCTCCACTCTGTGTCTCCTTTTGCTTCTTGGCCAGCTTCCTTTGGGACATGTGCAAGGGGAAAAACCACAGTCAGACGGTGACAGTTGCATTAAAGTATTGGGACATTGGATTTCTCTCCTTCCCCACCCCTCACCCTCCACCCCTAAGCCTGGCTCATTCTCCAGAAACAGAGTCAAGGCAGGCCATTTAGGGTCAAGGTGGAATAAACTCAAGTCCTTCTGAAACCATTCATGGGCTCCGTTTACTTAGAAATATGAGCTTTATGCTGCCCTCTCCCCAACAATGGGCATGTTCTGTATTAGAGCTTAAAGGGCTGAAAAAGTACACAGAGACCCAGGCTCATAGAAGTAGGACAGGGCTTAGACCTTTGCTTGGTTTTAACCCACTGGAAGTTAAAACCATCACCTTTGTATTAGGCAGACCTGGGTTCATAGCCTACCTCTGCTGCCTGCCAGCTAGCTGCATGACCTGGGCAAGTTCCTCAATCTCTTTAAGTCCTGAACTCTTCTTCTGTATACTGTGGCAAACAATAGGACCAGCCTTATAGAGTTGTGAGGATTAAATGAGCTAATGCATAGAATACACAGAGCACAGTGCCTGGAGAGTGACCATCCAACACATGGCAGTTGCTATTTTTGTTTTTATATTCTTGCCAACTGATCCAACTATATTCCAGTGTCGGAGCCCCCAACAGCCCCACTGTGAAATCCCATCTCTCCCTGAATTCTATCAAGTGCTGGAAACTTTAATACCTCATTAGGGATCTGAAAGGTTAAAAAATTCCTGTTTTAAGGATTTGAAGTCTACTTCTCCTAAATTTTAACTGATAGGTCTTAGATATATTATTAGAGATATAAAAATATGACTAAACCCTCTTACATATAACAGTTATTCAAATATTTCTAAAAAGTCAGCATGGTTCCTCTGAGTTTTCTCAATATATATACATCTAAATATAGTTATTATGTTCCTATCACATGAAAGGCAATGGGTTAAACATTAAATATCTGGAGAGTAAATCTCTCCAGGTCTCTTGCTCCATCCTTCACAAAATTTGGCTTCAAATTCAATCTTAGTTATTCCTATCTCAACACAGAAAGAACAGATGTCCCAGAGAGGTCAAAGTCAGTGCCATATAGGGAATAACTTTCCAAAGTTGAGCCCACCTGATCATGAAATAGGCAGTTTCAAGTTTTCATTATCTCCCTGCCAGAGGAATTATTAAAGGAAAGAATAAACCCAGATTTAGAAGTGTTTTAGAGGAGTTCATCTAGGACTAATAACAGTTTGATAGTATCTTCCTTAAAACATGGGTCTCATGAAATAGGTTTAGACGGCACAGAAGAATGACAGATGCACACTCAAATGAGGATAATTTGAGGAAAGTTTATTTATAAAAGGACTATTGACAAAGGTGAGAAGGGTGCAGGGGACCCAAGACATAATACAGCAATAGGAGAGCTGTAGACCACCTGGGGGTCCAGAGGTGACAAATAGAAGAAGCGGTAACCAGAACCCAAAAGGAGAGAGTTGTGAAGACGAGGAAACCTAAACAGAAGCAGTGGCTTTCTCTGGAGGGGCCCAACCCATCCTGGACAACCTCACAGGGAGAGAACCAGAGGAAGCCACGCCCTGACCACCCCTCCTCCCTTCCTCTGACCTCCTGTAGTGGTTCTCATTAGCTAAACCCCAGGAAAAGCCACAGGTGGCCAGGGGTCCCTTTGACAGAGGCCATAGAGAGCACACTCTGCAAGCCTAGAGCA
>RJWJ010006433.1:0-62570 GCA_004363605.1 Indri indri | reverse complement strand
AATGGCTTAGGTTTTAAATTTCTATGACTTTTATTGATTACCACTATGCAATGTCTGATCAATTTCTCCCACTTCCATTTTAAAAACACATAGAAGTACAAAACTCGCTGGAAGATCAGATAAACAAGTGAGAAAGAGAAAGAAATCAAACATTATACTATGAAAAGCCACCAAATTGCAAAGCTAAGCATTAAAGAGGAAAAAAGGAACAAAGGATATATAAAACAATAAGAAAACAATTAACAAAATGACAGGAGTAAGTCCTTACCTGTCAATAATAACCTTGAATGTAAATGGTTTAAATTCCCCAATTAAAAGATATAGACTGGGTAGACGGATTGAAAAGGAATTAGAAGAAGAAACAAGAAAGAAGAAGGAGGAGGAGGAAAGAAGGAAAGAAGGAGGAAGAAGGAAGAAGACGATGACCCAATTATATGGTGCCTATAAGAAACTCACTTCACCTGTAAAGACACACATAGACCGAAAGGCATGGGATGGAAAAAGATGTTCCATGCAAATGGAAACCAAAAGCATGTAGGAGTAGCTATGCTTACATCAGACAAAATAGACTTTCAGATACAAAAATCAAACTAAAATGATCAAAAACCTGACACTCTGAAGCTACTAAAAGAAAACGTTGGAGAAACACTTCAGGACATTGGTTTCAGCAAAGATTTTTTGGGTAAGACCTCAAAATCACAGGAAACATAAGCAAAAACAGACAAATAGGATTACATCAACCTAAACAGCTTCTGCACAGCAAAGGAAACAATCAACAGGGTGAAGAGACAACCTATGGAATGGGAGAAGATATTTGCAAATTATCCATTTGACAAAGGATTAATAACAAGAATATATAAGAAACTCAAACTCCATAGCAAAAACCACAACCAATTAAAAAAGTGGACAAATGAACTGAGTAGACATTTCTCAAAAGAAGACATACAAATAACCAATAGATACATTAAAAAGTTAGGCATTAATAATCATCATGGAAATGCAAATCAAAACCATAATAAGATATCATCTCACCCTAGTTAAAATTACTGTTAGTATTATCAAAAAGGCAAAAAATAACAGATACTGGCAAGGATATGAGGAAAGAGAAATGCTCATACATACTGATGGCAATTGTGTAGCCATTGTGGAAAACAGTATGGTGGTTTCTTATAAAACTAGCATATGATCCAGCAACCTTGCTGCTGGGTATAAATTCAAAAGAAAGCAAATCAGTGTACTGAATAGATATCTGCACTCCCATGCTTATTGTAGCAGTACTCACATAGCCAAGATGTGGAATCAACTTGTGTGTCCATCCTCGGATGAATGGATAAATAAGATGTGAGATGTGTGTATACACACACACACACACACACACACACACATTGAAATATTATTCATACATTAAAAAAGAATAATGCCACAACATGAACGAGCCTGGAGGACATTGCGTTAAATGAAATAAGCCAAGTACAGAATGATAAATATAGCATGTTCTCACTCGTATATAGGAGCTTACAAAGTGAATCTCATATAATGGGAGATTAGAATGGTGGTTACAAGAGGCTGGGCAGGGTAGTAGGGAGGGACAAATAAAGACAGAGGTTAATGGGTGCAAAAGTACAGTTACATAAAAGGAATAAGTTTTTGCGTTTGGTACCACAGTAGGTGATTATAATTACCGATAATGTATTGTGTATTTGAAAAGTGAATAGAAGTTTGGCATATTCCTAACATAGAAAAATAATAAATATTTGAAGTTGTGGATATCCCAGTCACCCTGATTTAATCATAATACATTGTACACATGTATCAAAATACCACACATACCCCATAAATATCTATAATTATTGTGTATCAATAAAACCAATAAACTGTAAAAAAAATCCAGAAAGGAAGAAATAAGGGAAGAAAAGGGAAAGTAAAAGAACAACAAATGAATAAATAAGAGAAGAAATGATATAAATGTGTACTTGCATAAGTTATATTTTTCTGAGAATTTTGAAAAATGGAAAAAGTTAAATAATACCAAAAGAAAAAAATCATTATTTGACTCTATTTCCAAAGCTGGAAAATATTAAACATTTTGTTGTTAATTGCTCAGGTAGAGTTTAATTGTAATTTCACCCAGATGAAAATATCACTCTGTCCTCTCTATAGAGAGAGAGCAATTCAGTTGAGATTTGAAGCAATTCTTGAAAGAAAACACATAGACTAGAAATCATGAAGTCCTTGGATGTATGCCTCTTCATTTTTTCTATCAGATATTTCCCAGGGTGCCTTATCAAGCTCTGCTTTTGTCTTGATCTGGAGGACTCCTGATAAACCAGTGTTTGATAACAGTAAGAGCTCCAAGATCCCAGAACCAACAAAACCCTTGGAAATAATCTTTAGGAGAAAACTTAAACCAGATGACAAACTCAAGAATTAAACTGGCCTCTGAATCATGGATAAATTATAGCCCAACTGAATATGCTAAATATTAGACTAAAAGACACATATTAATCCAGATTTCTTCAGATGTAATAATGTATCTCAACTCAAACTAATTTAAGACAAAAGAGAAAATAGAAACCCAAAATAACTGAGAAGTCAAGGAATTGAATTAAATTTGAGCAAGCCTGGACTAAGGGATTCAAAAGATACCATCAAGACCATGCCTCTCTCTGTATCTCTCTGCTCTGCTTGGACTCAATAATAAACATATTTTTTCTATATGCAACAAATTTGTACAATTCTGATTGCTCTTGCTATCATGCTTGGAAAGATCAGTCATCCCATCCCCTACAGTCGGAGTTGATGATTAGGAGAGCTCTTATAGAATGATAAAAGAGAAGATTCCCAAAGCAAGTGATGCTGCGAAAACAATTGTCTTTAACCTTTGGTAAAGGATATAAGCCTGAGTTCTCTCTTCCCTTCATGGAATATCTAAAGTGAGCTCAAGCCTGGAGACAGTAATGAGGCAAGATGAGCGCTGATCATGGACAGTCACTTCAAAACAAAGTGCCTTCTTTGTCAAAATTATTTACGTTTAATTTGTCCTAAGCTTACCATGGTTGTTTTATCATGAATATGTTTGCTTATATTTTCCTGTTTAATATCATTTTAATTTACCATCTTTATCCTTGTAAATGCTATTTTCTTCCTCTAACTATACATATGTTGCTAAATTGACATCCTTATTATGTCCATACTATTTTTTTAAGTATCATTAGAACAATGTGGTTGTGTATGAGGTTGGTCTGTGCTATAAATCAGGGATATCAGGTGGCTGTGTCCTGTGTGATACCAGACAAGTTCAAATACTATCTGCCCTGAGTTGGCCCAGCAGAGATTCTTCTAGTAACTAATAATGCCCAGAAGAGTATTTGGCAAATTTTTTATGTTCAATAAATATATGTTGAGTCAATGACTGTCTTTCTTGGTTCTTCCTTATATGAATTCTTTAAGTCCAAAATTATTCTACACATTCAGTGAAAGTAGATTGTTTCCCCAATTCACAAGTGAAGAGCTGATGGCAAGATAGGCACAGTAATCTATAGTATCTGAGGAAAATGAGTGATTGAGTCAGGCCTGGAATTTGTGTAAATATCATATAATTTGGTTGAAGAGACATATTTATCGGTGCTTACTGTATGCAAATCATTTTACAAGGTGCTAGGAAGATAGGAAGATAAGTGAAACACTAGTCCTATACATTCTAAACATGCCATTTAATAGGAAAATTATAGAAATAAACTGAACCATAGCATGAAATAAGTACTACCTGGAAATAAACTAACAAGGAAGTTCAGAGGAAGGTGTGATTCATTATTATGAACAGATCTGATAGCACTTCGAAAATGAGGTGACTTTTTTAACATTCCCTTAATAGATAATAAGGCTTTGGGAGGTCAAGAGGAGAGAATGCTAGACTAATGTCAAAATGTACATCAGTGAAAGTTTAAGAAAACTGGATATGGGGAGGAAATAAGTGGATAACAAAGATGGCATTGCAAATTTATTAGATTCTATGGATAGAATAAGAAAACAATTTCAGTGACTGTAGACTCACTGAAATTTTTAAAGAGAGAATTGCCATTGCTTCTCATATATTTTAGAATTTCTAGCTTTCTATTCCTTGTAAAAGAAATAACTAGCTAACAAAGTTACCAAGGATCTCTTTAACCCACCAACTTTGTCAATCCAGATCATTGGGGTAAACTGTGGTAGGAATACTTCCCTGTGTTAACCCTGACAATTAATGAATAAACACATTTTGACCTGATCCACTTCCCATTAGCTGGTCTCAATTCTTCTTCCCTCTTCCTTGACTTTATACATAAAAATCCCTGTGCTGACACAGTCCTAATTGAAATCCCCATGGCCTATGCTAAGCGGCTTTGGAGAAGTAGCCCTACAATTCAACTGGATGTCCCTAGTTTCTTAGCATCTGGTCTCGTTTACCCCAACCCTGTTCAAAGTTATACTCTAAACTCAGCTGACCACCCCTCACACTCAAGCCTACCTTAGAGGATTTTCTCTTCTTCTATCTTCCTACTAATTCCTCCATCCCACAGTTCGTCCCACCAAATGACTGGTACCATGCTACAGTACCCAATCGCTGTTGGTTGCAATAACTGATAAGTGTTTTTTGTGTCACCAACACATGTAAAAAAGAGAATTGGGCAATAATAACATTCAGTTGTTTGGTTGGTATGTTCTGAATAAGACAAGATGCTTAGTCCCTTTGGGATATTTTGTTTGCATTCTAGGTCCGAAAATATTGTTTTTTGCTTCTTTAGAAATTGTAGGCATTTTGATCATGTTAGTAAGCATTTCATAAGCAATAAGTAGGCTGTACCGGTACAATCCTTACAGATATTAAAGGTTAGAAATGTCCAAATAGCAATCTAAAGCTGTGAGGCTGACCAAGTTATAAGAGTGTCTCAAAAGATGTATCTTCGATCAGAACATTACTCACAATTCCCGTAACACATGCCAAAAGGCAGATTGTTGTTGTATCCGAGATTGGACCCAGATAATTTGTTTGACATCACCTAACTACTTAGAAAACAAACAAACCATTGCATCCCTATTAGTGTTTCCTGAATGCTTTATGCAATCAATATAAGTGATTGCTCTTTAAATGGTAACACCATCATTTCCTCCAAATAACAGGAGGGTCGTAGGCCTTTTGCTTCTATCTTAGTTTGTATTTCCAGCTAAGACAAGCATGGCATTTACAAATCTCACTGCAGGATCATTTCCTTTGGAGAGAAATTTTCTTAAATGTGATATTGTCATAGATTCTCAACACATAATTTATAATTCATTCTTATAAAGGAAGAAAGAACGTATAGCTCATTTTTATAAATTAAGAAAGAATAAAAGAGATGAATGAAAACCATTCTCAATTCAAGAAAATACAGAAAGCTTTCTGTAAATTTGTTTCTTGATAAAATTTCTTCTTCAAGTCCAAAATATTTGTCTCAGTACATTTTTGATAATTTACTCATTTAACTGTAATGTACATAAATGTTAAGTTTATTTAGAACACTGTTTAGCTGTGACTTTATAAATTCTTTTAGTTTAATAAATTTGTATTTCCAATGAAAACATGCAAAGCCTCATGAAATTTAAATATAACAAATCGTAAATGCATGTCTACACTACTCTAAGTCTAAATTTAAAGACTTTAAAAATAAGAATTTACTTGTTTCTCTTTAGTTTTCACACTAATTCTAAATTTTTCCAGGTTGTCATGCTCAAAAGTAATCTTTTCAAAATGTGATGTATGGTTCAATACTTGTATATAAAACCAAAAAGAGTCTCTTATTGATCCATTGATTTCTGAGGGCAATTATGGTGGTTCCAGGCATTAAAATTGCTATTAACTATGATATTGTTTGGGCAGTGGCTAAGCCATGCTATTACTTAACATTCAGACTGATATTGATTGGCTTTTTTCAACAATAAATATAAACATACTAGACATCAGTGTTCACCTATTTCATTCTGACAGTTATGACCCTAGCAAAATGTAAGATTCAAAACATGGATTACATGAGCAACCCCATCCCTGAGGAAAAATTAATTACTTATTTATTTTTGTCCATATAGTACTCTGTATATAGCTCTAATGGAACATTTACTGTGTAAATATTATGGTTTATTTTTGTGTGTGGATTCTAAGTTCTTTAAATTTCATTACCGTACTTAACAGAGAGGCTCCCATATATTCATCATGGAATAATTATTTTCAAATGAATGAACTTATGATATGGACAAATAAATAAAGAAATAAATTTCAACTAGCAAAAACAAGCCTAGGGAGGTATGTTCAATAAAACTTTGTGCAATGATCGAAATGTTCTATTAGCAGATCACTGCTGTCCAGTAGGGGAACTACTAACCATATGTGATTAATGCTACTAAACTTTTAGTTTTATTTAGTTTTAAAGAAGTCAAATTGAAATACAGCAAAAAGAGCCATCTAGTTAGTGTTTATGGTATTGGACAGGACATTTCTAGAGGTTCTATAACAAATGAACTTTGGCGATTTTCAAAAGTATAAATAATTTTTTTTCTTAAAGGTTGGCAGTAAATCTGAAGTCTGAAATGGAAATTCAGCCAAAGAGCCCCCTAAAGCTACGAGACATATGTCATAGTCAAGTATTCATTAATAACAACTGAAAAACATCAAATTGTTAAATAAAAGTCATTAAGAGTGAGAAGGTGGGAAAAAAACAAATCTGAATTCTCCAAAATTGATGCCCTTTGCCACCATGATTAATTACTGAGCCCCAGAGCAAAGAAATGTAAAATCAGCTGAAATAGACAGAAATATGTGACCCCAAAATAGTAAATTAAATGTGAAAGACAGTGGCTGTTGGCCACTAAATAGCAGTTACTATTATCAGTGTTTATCCATCTCAAAACCTGCAGGTCTCAGGTATGTATTTCCAGAATGTGCTGATCTCACAATTCTACAAACCATGTACCGTGCCACCAGTCTTCCTCCTAACCTGTTTAGTATCTGATGCTAACTTTTTCCCTTTGAACTCATTTCTTGGTCATTCATTGCTTTTAATTTGACTTGCTTTCCTCTAGTTTAAGTAACTCATTCATTCAATAAATAGTTATTGAGTATCACCTACATGCTATTCAGTGTCCTGAACACGGGTATAGATCTGAACAAATCAGACCAAAATCCCCGCCTCCTAGAGCTAGGGTTTAGAAACAGTGAAGTAGAAGACCTAGAAAAGGAACAGACTATATAATTAAAACACATTATATATTTGTGAATGATAAGTGCTATGGAACAAAATATGGCAGGAATGAGGCTAGGGAATGAGTGTGTGTGGAGGTGGGTGTGTGTGTTGGTGGGATGGAAGGGAGGATGCCATGTATATATTTGGAGGAAGAGAATTTCAGGCAGGGCTAAGAACAGGGGTGATGGGGATGGGGGTGGGGGTGGGAGTCTTTGAGGCAGAAGCATGCCTGGTTGTTTTGAGCCAAATCAGTAGAAATGTGTAGCTGGAACAGAATTCGATCAGGGAAGAGCAGAAGGAGGCAGATCAGAGAGGTAGCAATGGCCAAACAGTGTTTATTTTGAAGGTCATTTTAAAGACTTCATCATTTTATTTTTATTTTTTTTACTTTTTATTTTTAATAATTATGGGTACATAATAGTGGTATATATTTATAGGGTACATGCAATGTTTTGCTACAGGTGTACAATGTGAATTAATCAAATCAGAGTAACTAGGGTAGCCATTGCCTCAGGCATTTATCATTTCTTGGTGTTGGGACATTCCAATAAGGACTTTAAATTTTAATCATCATGTTGCAGGAAAACTTTTGGAGGAATAACATGACCTTTAAAAGAGTTACTGTGTGTTGAGATGAGACTGCAAGGGGTCAAGGACAAAAGCAAAGTGATCCAGTTCGGGAGCTCAGGATTAGGGGACTTAGCAGTAGCCCAGGTAGGAAATGATGGTCTTGAACCAAGGTAGTAGCTATGGAGGTGGTGAGAAGTGATCAATTTCTAGACATGTTTTTAAGGGACAGCTAAAAAAGAAAAAGAAAAACTAACGTTGCTTATGGGCACCTGAGAGCATCATAGTACAACAGCCAAGGACCATACCAAATTTCTTCAAGAAAGAAAAATATTGCATAATGTTGAAAATACCTGTTCATTAAACAGAAAATTCCAAATTACATTTTAAAAAGTGTTCCATTACAAAAGTTTACATATAAACATTTTATTAATAAAAACTTTTAACTTTCAATGATTTGGAAAATCTATTCTTCTGGGACATCAAAAAACTAAGGCATTACTACTATCTCTACCTGAGATGTGTTAAGAAACTCTTAGGATGACAGCTCTTTGTTCTTCATTCTCTTCCCATAAGCTTGTTGAAGTTCTTGAAAGTTCAGAATTCTACAATACTAATGGACTCCACACCTAATGTTTGGTTCCATCATCTGTAACCTGAAGAAATTATTCTTTTGGATTAAAAACCCAGTGACACCTGTTAAGTAAACTAAACCTTTTCTACAAAGTTTAAGTCTAACAAGAAATAGGCAATGTGATTTTCTCAGTGCAGAAAATCTACCCAAGATTCTTTTGTGAAGGTATGAAACAAATATAACCAGGCGGTTTTCTTCCTAAAAGATACAGTTACGGTCCTGTTATGACTCCAGAAAAATATTTTCCTAGGGTTGCTTTGTTTGCACCCACCAATGAAGGGGTAATGGAAAATCATTAATAGTTCTACATATTTTGAGAAAATGGAATGCTATCCATGGTATTGCATAAATCAGTCCAAATCTGAGTGTTTCATGTTTTTAAAATTCAATCAGGGGCAACTCGGGGGTGTTAAGTGATTTTCCAGATACAGTAACTCAGACACAAATAAGAAACTGCAATGGGTAACATGCCATATGTTTATATTAAAATACACTAAGTATCATAGAATGGCAAAATCTGACATTTAATGTCATTTCAATACATCTGTAGAAGTATTTTTATCATTACCATTGTTTATTTACTTATTCCCCAGATAACTATAGTACTATTTTAAAAACAATCTTATAGGGCTACGGTATGACCTAGAAACGAGCATAATGGCATCTTAAAGAGTTTCTGGTAAGAGGCCAATTTCTACAAGCTTCTTTTCCATTTCAATAGTTATACTACTTTCTTAACATATATAGAATCTTAATTGATAAGCTGTAGAGACGCCTTGAGATATTACCCTAAATATTTTAAAATGAACTTCTCAATGGAACACAAAAAAGAAGATGCAGGGTTATTAAAAAATATTTTCGGTAATCTAATATAATTAAGATTTTGTTTCAGTCACAGACATTGAATAATTGTGGCTTTCTTTTGTGTGTCTGTGTGTGTGTGGTTTCTTTGAGCTCATAGCTCTTTTTTTTTTTTTTCCTAGATATTACAGGCGTACAAACTCTTTGGTCACATAAATTGCCTTTTCACCGCCCAAGTCAAAACTACAAGCATGTCCATCCCCCAGACAGTGTGCACCACACCCATTAGTTATGAATTTATGCATCCCCTACTCCCCCCCCACCTGCCCAATCCCTAATGAATATTACTTCCATGTGTACACATAAGTGTTGATTGATTAGTACCAATTTAATGGTGAATACATGTGGTGTTTGTTTTTCCATTTGTAATTCTTCACTTAGATAAATGAGCTCCACCTCGATCCAGGATAATATAAGAAGTATTAGTTCACCATTTTTTATGGCTGAGCAGTACTTCATGGTATACATATACCGCATTTTATTAATCCACTCACGTGTTGATGGGCACTTGGGTTGTTTCCACATCTTTACAATTTTGAATTGTACTGCTATAAATATTCACATGCATATGTTTTTTTTATAGAATCTCTTTTTTTCCTTTGAGTAAATATCCAGTAATGGTATTGCTGAATCAAGAGGCAGTTCTACAAGGTATCTCCATACTGCTTTCGATAGAGGTTATACTAATTTTCAGTCCCACCAGCAGTGTATGAGTGTTCCTATCTCTCCGCATCCACATCAGCATTTATTGGTTTGGGACTTTATGATAAAAGCCATTCTCACTGGTTAAGTGATATCTCATTGTGGTTTTGATTTGCATTTCCCTGATGATTAGAGATGTTGAGCATTTTTTCATATGTTTGTTGGCCCTTAGTAATCTTCTTTTGAAAAGCTTCTGCTCATGTCCTTTGCCCACTTTTGAATGGAATTGTTTGATTTTTTTCTTGCTGATTTGCCTGAGTTCTTTGTAGATTCTAATTATCAGCCCTTTAGCGAATCTATAGCATGCAAATATTTTCTCCCATTCTGTAGGTTGTCTATTTACTCTAATGATTGTTTCCTTGGCTGTGCAGTAGCTTTTTAATTTGATCAGGTCCCACTTATTTATTTCAGTTGTTGCTGTGATTGCCTTGGGGTCTTCTTCATAAATTCTTTAGTCACAGACATTAAATAATTGTGACTTTCTTAAAGTATCCCTCTGAGTTCTTTCATTTCAAAATATATTCTCTTAGATATCACTTTTCATAGTATTAAACTGTGTAACCATTGATTTTAATTAATTTGTTACTTTCAATAGAAATATTTTTAGTCCATATCCCAAGTACTGTAAAAAGGACATGTTAGGTAATAGAGAACACTATGACAGGTTATTTTAGCTTATAAAGAACAGAAATAGAATTCTAGGATTTGTATCCGTTGTTTCCAAGATTGCAATTTTTCCTTGAGGAAATCTATGATGATAAGAATGGAGTCCACGAATTAATATTTCATAATCATCAACACAGTCATACATTTGATTACCTTTGCTTTGGATCAAGATACTCAGGTTATCTAAAATATCAGACTGCCTTCCTTTTAACTGAAATTGTATCAGTTTAGTTGCCAGACTGAATATCTTATGCTGAGTAGAAGCAGAGTAATATGTTCCTTTGAGTAAAATCAAATTAGTTAAGCATTATTATTTTCTAAATGCTATTTATTTGGTGAACAAAACCTTATAAAATATGAGATAAATGGGAGGAAGTAATATAAAAGACTCTTACGGCGAAAAACTTTGGAACGGCACAGTTTTGGGGAAGTATAATTACAGATCCCAAATTAATATAGTTGAAAGTTTCTTTATATTGTCAATTATAACAAGGAAATGGAATGTGTAGTTGGAAACATAAAATTATAAATCTATAATGCTTTCCATGAAGATTTAAAGCAACTTAGAAAGAAGAGTGTTTGAAATTTAGAAGCAAACTGCGTGCTTATTTATACACACATTTATACATGTAAGCTTTTTTGTAATCACTTAAGAATATCACAGAACTTTTTTCAAAATTTGTTGAAAAGGAGATATATCAGCCCTCTAAACTGACTTTTCCCTCATAGGTCAAAAGCCACTTAAATACTCAAATGGCTCCAAAAATCTTTGCTTTCATCCTAGCTCTTTCTCTCATGATGATGAAAACTTTATCTGAGCCACGATCATCTCAGATTTAAGCAAAACAAAATTCTTGTGAATGCAGAAACACTAAATAATATAAGTAAATAATTTTGATACTTTTAAAATTAAGTCGGCTTGTGAATCCAAACACCACTGAATTTAAAGCACAGTTTCATTTAATGATTGGATTAATCTTTTCAATCCATACTATTATTTTTGATTTATATCAGCATTCTCTAACAATGATATTTCAAAAAGAACTTTCCTTTTAAATTATTCAAGTTAAGAACTGACATTGAATGATAAGCTAGCTTTGGTAAATGCAGACACATGTAGTATATTTACTACCTATGTGAAATTGTGCAGGATATTATACCTTTAAGATTGAAGATGGACCAAGATGAAAATCTGATGTCACTGTGTTGAAAACCAAATGATTTTTCTGTTATCTTCAGGTCATTCTGTTAAAAGTGAGAAGATTTATATAAAATTACTAAGAAACATAAAACCTTCAATTAAGGACTAATTATGTGGTTCCATGCTATATTAGCTTGCTTGGGCTGCTGTTACAAAATACCACATACTGGATAGCTTAACCAATAGAAATTTATTCTTTCACAGTTCTGGAAGCTAAAAGTCCATGATCAAGGGGCAGGCAAATTTGATTTCTGGTGAGGGCTCTCTTCCTGGCTTGTAGACAGCCACCTTCTTACTGTGTCCTTACATGGTTTTTTCCTTGGTGCATGTGCCAGGGGTAGAGGAGAGGGGTCAGAGCTCTCTGGTGTCTCTTCCTGTAAGGACACTAATCCTATGGAATCAGGGCTCTACCTTATTACTTTATTTAACACTAATTACTTCCTTACTCCAAGTATTGCCACACTCTCAGTGAATTTTTAGAGGGGCGGGGAACACAGGCATTCAGTCCATAATATGTGTTTTCCTTTTTTCATCCACATTCTCAACAAATCATTGTAACTTAAAATGTATTAAATAATTAATTTCAGAATCAACCCATTCATTTTGTCAGAAATAGTTTAAATAAAACTTAATTTTTTACCAATTAAAAGAAGCTTTCATGGTAGCTTTATGGACTTTAACAGAAATCATTTATAAAATATAAACTTTATTCGAATATGCTTCTGTCTTTACTTGGTATGTGAGAGGAATCACAACATATAATTCAAATTCTATCAGGACACAACCTCTAAAATCCAATGGATTCTCTGCATTTAAAGAATTCAGCTTTTACATTATGAATTAAGTCAATTCATTGTGTCAGTCGTTCAATGTTGAATTAGAAATGGTTACTGTCCTAGCTTAATACACCATAGAGAGAAAACACTTTTTAAGTCGGTATGAAATGTTTGGTTGCACCTTTCCTTAGCCAAGGAAGTTCACTTATCTTCTGGCTCTCAAACTAGAAGCCTTTTTTTGTGATTAAATTAACACCAAACTAATAACCAAAGTACCCTTACAGGAACTGGACTTAATTATAATAAGGCTACATTTTGATTAACCATTCCAAAGGAAGTAAATTATTCTATACCACATAAGAGTTTATTAAAATAAAAATTAATATGATCATTTTAATAGTTATCCATTTGTTAAATCTAAGCATTAAAATTTTTAGGCAATAACATGCTTACAAAGTAGTGAAATAAGGTTGCCAAGAACAAAAGAAATCAGTAACTTTATTTACAGTTAAGACATAAACTCAGCTTTATTAAACTAATATTCTGGTTCATTGTGTCATTATATTAATAATAATTAGGTATTAACCAAGTATTATTCAGATATTAAACATGCTCTGTATCTGTTTAGTAGGACCACATAACCAATTACCATGAACTGGATGGCTTAAGACAACAGAAATTTATTTACTCGCAGTTCTGAAGGCTGGAAGTCTGAAATCAAGGTGTTGTCAGGGCTTTGTTCCCTCTAGGGGCTCTAAGGAAGAATTTCTCCTTGCCTCTTTTTGCTTCTGGTGATTCCCAGCAGTCCTTGGAGTTCCCTGAATTGTAGGTGCATCACTCCAATCTCCACTTGTCTTCACATGGCCTTCTCTCTGTCTCTGTGTATGTCCTTTCCTCCTCTTACAAGAACACAAGTCATTGGATTTGAGTCCATCTCAAGATCCTTAACTAATTAAATTTGTGCAGACACTGTTTCCAAACAAGATCACATTCACAGGTACCAGGCGCTGGAACTTGAATACACAATTCAACCCACTCCAGGCTTTAGTTAAGTAATTAGAATCAAAGATGAAACTGCTTCGATTCCTTTTCTATTTTAAGTATTGTTAAGATTTTGCAAAATGTATCAAATGTTTGAGATATATGAGAAATGAATAGGAAGATAAAAAGAGGAAAACTAGTTAACTTCGTTTATAATTACTTCTCATATTCACCTTACTTTCTCTGAAGTAAATTCTATTTCTAACAGGATAAAGACAGGAAAAAGTATTTGACTCCCACTGATAAAAGTTTTGTTTCTTTCCTCATGAAAGAAATAAAAAGAGCAGGTAGAAATATTCACCTTTAAGGTTATTACCATAAGGTAAACAACTTATTTGGAAGTTTGATTGCATAGATTGTTGAATTTATTTATATTGCTAATTTTATATATTTTCTGAGTATAATTCTTTTTTTATAGTTTTCTTTTTTAAAATTTCAGCATATTACAGGGGTACAAATGTTTTGGTTACATATATTGCCTTTGCCCCACCAGAGTCAGAGCTTCACGCATGTCCATCCCCAGACGGTGCGCACAGCTCCCATTAGGTGTGAATATACCCATCTTCTCCTCCCCCATCCCACCTACCAATGAATGTTACTACTATATGTGCACATTGTTGATCAGTTAATACCAATTTGATGGTGAGTATGTATGGTTCTTGTTTTTCCATTCTTGTGATACTTCACTTAGTAGAATGGGCTCCAGCTCCATCCAGGATAATACAAGAGGTGCTAGGTCACCATTTTTTTTGTGGTTGAGTAGAACTCCATGGTATACATATACCACATTTTATTAATTAACTCATGTATTGATGGGCACTTGGGTTGTTTCCACATCTTTGCAGTTGTGAATTGTGCTGCTATAAACATTTGCATGTGATGTCTTTTTTATAGAAGGTCTTTTTTTCCTTTGGGGAGATGCCCAGTAATGGGATTGATGGATCAAATGGTAGTTCTACTTGTAGCTCTTTGAGGTATCTCCATATTACTTTCCAAAGAGGTTATATTAGTTTGCAGTCACACCAGCAGTGTATGAGTGTTCTCATCTCTCCACATCCATGCCAACATTTATTGTTTTGGAACTTTTTGATAAAAGCCATTCTCACTGCGGTTAAGTAAAATCTCATTGTGGTTTTGATTTGCATTTCCCTGATGATTAGAGATGTTGAGCATTTTTTCACGTGTTTCTTGGCCATTTGTCTGTCTTCTTTTGAAAAGTTTCTGTTCATGTCCTTTGCTCACTTTTTAATGGAGTTGTTTGATTTTTTTCTTGCTGATTTTCCTGAGTTTTATACAGATTCTAGTTATCAGCTCTTTATCAAGCATGTTGCATGCGAATATTTTCTCCCATTTTGTAGGTTGTCTGTTTGCTCTCCTGATAGTTTCCTTGGCTGTGCAGAAGCTTTTTAATTTGATCAAGTCCCACTTATTTATTTTTTTTTTTGTTGTTGCTGTGATTACCTTTGGGGTCTAGCCATCTAATCTTTGACAAAGCAGACAAAGACATACACTGGGAAAAAGAATCCTTATTCAATAAATGGTGCTGGGAAAATTGGATTGTCACATGTAGAAGACTGAAACAGGATCCACACCTCTCACCTGTCACAAAAATCAACTCATGGTGGATAACTGACTGAAACCTATGCATGAAACTATAAAAATTTTAGAAGAAAATGTTGGAAAAACTCTTACAGATGTTGGCCTAGGGAAGGAATTTATGAAGTTTAATTCTTTATATATAACTGTGTCTACAATTTTTACTTTTGTATTTGACTTCATAGATTTTATTGTCTTCATTATATTATGACTATGCAAATTAAAAAAATATTTTTTAAAAATACCCTGAATCAACACTAAGCTTAAATCTCTAATGACTAAAATAAAAAAAAAAAAAAAAGAATTGACAATACCAAATGCTACAAGGATGCAGAACAAGAATTCTCATTCATTGCTGATGGGAATGCAAAATGGTACAGCCACTTTGCAAGACGGTTTAGCAGTTTCTTCCAAAGCTAAACATAGTTTTCCCATAAGATCAAGAGATCCCACTCCTATATACTCCTATATACTACATACTCCTAAATGAATGAAGGCTTACATTCACACAAAAATCTGCACATAAATGATCATAGCAGCTTTATTCATGAATGATCCAAACTGGAAGCAACCAAGATGTTCTCCAAAAGGTGAATGGATTAACAAACTGTGGTATATCCACACAACGGAATATTATTCAGCAATAAAAAGAAACCAACTATTAATACTAAGCCACCAAAAGACATGGAAGACCCTTAAATGGGTAAGGAAGTCAATATGAAAATGTTACATACTATGTAATTCCAACTATATAACATTATGGAAAAGACAAAACTATAGGGATAATAAAAAGATCAGTGATTGCCAGAGGTTTAGAATAGGAGGAGATGGATAAATACGTGGAATGAAGGGAATTTTTATGACAATGAAATTATTTTTATGATACTGTAATGATGGATACATGACATTATACATGTATACATTTGTCAAAAACCATAAAGTACACAATACAGAGTGAATCCTAACACAAACTATGGATTTTAGTTAATAATAATGTAGCAGTATTGATTCATCAGTTGTAAAAATTACCACATTAATCCATTTCCTATAAATCTAAAACAGTTCTAAAAAATAATCTATTAAAAATTAAAATAGTAAAGTTGTGTGTTTTTTTATTCTAAATGAAGTTCGATTGAAACAATGTCATCCTTGAGAGTTATCTAGGATTATCCTCTTGAATCCATGTTGACTGGTTTATGAGTAATCATTCTATTTTTGTCTTTTCCATATTTTCTGGAACTCTGTTACAATGATATCTAAAAGCTGAAAAATAAATCAAATCTGTTATTTGAGAACTGAATCTCTGAATGTAAACTTATTAGCATTTTAGGTTTTCTATCCAGCAGGAAATTACTTAATGAACTTATTTTAATTTCTTTGCCTGTAGGATCTCTCTCAATATCTTTAAAATGGTATTAGACAGGAGCTGAAAATTTCACTTTTAAACCAAAATGACATTTCCTATTAATTTGATAATATTTTATATTTAATAACTATTTATGTTAAATGACAGTATCAAAACTTTAATATGTTTTTAATTTTTTATTTCTACTCTCTTACTTTGGGTGGTCATGGGGTAGGACTGTCCAGTGCCACAGAATATAACTTTTCTCTTTTGATGATGTTATTATTGCCTTTATTTGAAGTCTATGTTTGGGTAGTTATAATATGACATATTTATGTAATGAGTACATCCTGAAATAACAAAGAAAAGTTAATTTTCTCTCTTCAAGAATGTTTTTTGCCCCTCTATTACATTATACTACCACAAATACCACCCAAAATTTAAAAGATTCGAAACATTGAGAAATTCTGCCCTTTTTGAGTTTGGAGACTGTTTGGTATGGAAATGAATATGCCAAATATGAACTTCACATCATATGGATTAAATTTATTATGGTATCCTCAGATGCTATATTCTTTATTTTAAATAACTATAATGCTGCTTTCTATTGGTTTTAGTTGAAACATCATTATTTAATAATAAAACTTTATAAATTGTGTTATCATTTTAGATACAAAGGGGGAAATAGTACAAATAGTTGATTGAAATAGAGTCTATCTTAATGTTGCAAACATTTACATGATCTTCTGTGGAATGAAGTATATAATCTTGCTGTTAATTTCCCATTATGCCAAGATTAATAGAATGTAAAGCCTTCATAAACTATTATTTCTACCTAGGGAATATGGGAGTTCTTTGTATAATGTGCTCCATAAAGTCTAACTGAAAAATCTAATTAAGTAAAACTGTAGATGCTAAAGGAATCTATGTGCTTTCAATTGGCTATGTTATTTGCTGATCTGTAGATAACTTTCAGCTTCCTATTTTCAAATGAATAATAAATTCCAGTAATAACAGTGACTTTTCATTAACTAAATGTCCTGTGATGGCTAACTCAACTGTGTGTCTTTCTCTTCGAAATGCTTAGGTAAGTTTAAAATATCATGAAATATTTATTTGGTTGCATTTGCAAATTATTTGCTCACGTGAATAAATGTGAAGTCAACAAAGTTTCCCTTTTAGCTTTTATATTTTCTTTTCCTTCCACCTATTTTATGGTCTTTTGTCCAGGTGCCTTTTCCCTACCCCACACCATTTCCTCGGCTTTCTTGGGACCCTGTTTTGGCATTCTAAATGGCATCCAGTGTGCTCCCAAGTTAGGTATTTTCCCCCTATGGTTTACTCTTTCTTTTCTTTTCTTTTTTTTTTTTTTCAGATGGGGTCTCACTTTGTCAGCCAACCTACTGTAGTACAATGGCTCCATCAGAGCAGCTCACTGCAGCCTCGAACTTCTGGCTTCAAGCAATCCTCCTGCCTCAGCCTCCCAAGTCATTGGGATTACAGGTGTAAGCTACTGTGCCCAGCTGGTTTACTCTTCAAACTTCATCTATCTTATGTCTCATCCTTTCATGGTTTTTTGAATGGCTACAGTGATTTTTTTAAGCTATTTTTCACTACTTTTAAATTGAGAATAACGGCTTTATATACTATCCTTCATTTTAGCCAGCGTGTACTGTTTGACACCATTCTCTAATTTAAGTACATAATTAACATTTACTTAAATTTTATAAAAACCACATACTTTTATTTCCAGATTTATTGAGGTATAATTAACAAATACAAATTTTACATATTTAAGGTGTATAATGTAATATTTTGAGATATGTATACACTTGTTATTACCACTATCAGGCTAATTAGCATATTCTTCACCTCACATAGTTACTATTTATGTTTATGTATGTGTGTGGTGAGAACATAAAGATCTACTCTCTTGGTAAATTTCAAGTATACATTATTATTATAGTTATGCTGTATATTACGTCTACAGAATTATACATCCTGCTTAACTGAAACTTGGTACCCTTTGGCTAACATCCTGTTTCTCCCACCCCCAGCAAGCACCATTCTAGTCTCTGCTTCTATGAGTTAACTTTTTTAGATTCCACATGGGTGAGATCATACAGTATTTTTCTTTCTGTGTGTGGCTTATTCCACTTAGCATAATGTCCTCCAGGTTTATCAATGATGTTGCAAATGGCAGGATTTCCTTCTTTTTTAAGGCTAGATAATATTCCTTTTTATTATCTACTACATTTCTTAAATCCATTTATCTGTTGGTAGACATTTAGGTTGATCCGACATCTTAGCTATTCTGTAGAATGCTGTAATGAGCACGAGAATAAAAAGCACATATTTTAAAAATAATAAATAGTATATAAAGATTGATAATTAAAATAAAAATTCACTTTCAAATCCCTCCATAGTTCTAGTTCACCCAAGGCCACCATTTTATTTAATTCTATTTGTATGTTGTCTGTTGTTTACATTCATGCCTTTAAAGAATATATTTAGATCACTGTTTTTTAATTTAACAACCTATTATCTATTGAACTAACCACTAAGGATTTAGCTTGTTTATCTCACACTTCTCAGTTTTCACTCTCAGTTTCCCCATCAATCGTCTTTTAACAACATTTCTAAATCTTCAATTTTGGCTCCATCAACTATAGACTTTATCATTTGACTTCCCATTTTATGACTGCTAATGCCCTTACTCTCTCCTTCTACCTCCCAATGCCTGGCAGTGTGCTTTTATTTTGTCAAGAATATCACTTTGTTCTCTAGACATACTTAGGTTATCCTGGTCTAAACCACATTAGTCTAAACCACCTGTGTACAGAGACAGGACCACCTTCCTGCAAAGTTTCAAGTAAATCATGCTCTATCTTGTTTTGTTTATGGTAATACTTCCTGCTTAACAAAGAGAATCCAGAATGCAATGGTTCAAACAAGGCAGCAGCTTATTTCTTCCATAGATGACAGTGAGTTCCAAGTTGGCAGGCAGCTAAAGTCCACATGATTATTTAGAGATCCAGATTCTTTCCATATTGATCTCAGCTATCTCTTTATATATTTTCTTTACCTGCATGGTGAAAGCCAGGTTTCTGGTATGTCCATTCTCAAGTTCTTTGGAAGAATAAAAGGAAGCAGAGAGGATATGCAGCCAATTCGCGATGTCTCAGTCCTGGGAGTTGCATCTATTACTCCAACTCGCACGCTGCTGGAATCATAGAATCCTATGACCACACTTAACTACGGATTTTAATATTAATTTTCCCTGTGAAATTGATCAGTGGACTTATATTCAAATTTCTTATAATCCTATGTGGTTAGCATTGTATTACTGGACTATAAGCATTTTTTTAAATATCTATATGCTAACATTTTATTACATTAAAGAACTTGTGATGCAACTGGATAAAGTTTTAGATGTGAAATAAAAGAGAAAATACATTTTTAACATTAACTGCCTAGTGATCTTAGAGTGAATTTCAGTACTTTCCCATTCTGAGTCATTTTAGGGTATTTCATTTCCAGATAGATGCCCAAAGAGCAGTGGCTGGAATCAGGTGTGTGGCCTCATGGCCATGGCAGCTGGAGAAGCTTCCAAGATTCTCTCCTCTGCTGAGGGGTACATACACACATGACAGTTAAGTCCAATTCCACTGGAACAAGTTAATTTTGTCACTACAGATTACTATATCTGGATAATAGCCCACCTGTGCATACTACCTCCATATGCAGAAAAGAGCATTTGGGAAAAGAAATGCTATCTTCCTGCAAAATTTAACAGAGAATAAAACGTTAAGAAAAAATGACTGTTTCCTTACATGTGAAAGTTGATCACGGAGTGTAATATTCCTGGCCTCTCTCCACATCCTTTGCTCACTCTGTCCAAGAAGAGATGCAGTGACTTTTCTAATTGGTAAATCTGATAAGAATATAATAGGGTTATTCAGCTCATTTTCTCCCTTTTTCTCTTAAGAGCTGCTTGCCTGTAGAATGGAGGCCTTCTCCTCTGCTTCTATGGCAGCAGAATTTGGTTTCCATGGTAGGAGGCTTCTCTTGGTCCTGTTTTACCATAATTGAATAGATACATCTGTCTAATTCTAGGTTTCATTTACCAGGCCCATTTGGCTCTCACATAAAGCTACATATTCCATCTTAACCTTTAACGGTAATAAAGTTGATATTTAGCTTTACATTTCCCTTACCCTTTTGTTGTAATTATAATTTTGTTTAGATCCTAGTGGTAAAGAAGGAAGACACAATTTGTTTGTAACCCTCAAAGACCGTAACAAACGCTCGTTTCAGTCTACCATTTATTTTACTTGAAATAGTTACAAATGTATTCCACCAAAATGTGAAGCTAATACTGGCCAGCAACACTGAAAATTAGCATAGGAATGATTCATACCCCATAGATCATCATGGTAAGTAATGTTTTTCTGATGAATGTCTTTCGGATTTTAACATTCAAATTCCATAACATGTACATTTTCCTCAAAACATTGATCAGCTGTTTTTCTGTAAGTGTCCATAACTATGTCCCGCAAAACTCAACAACAAAATGATATATGGGAAAGTCTTGAATTACAATCCAGATACAATTAAGAAGGCATCAGAATTGTGTATAGACAGACATTTTGAAAGAATGTCAAAGTATCAAAATAGGACAATTATGTCTAAGATTGTTGGAGCATCAATGCCTGATGGATCACAAAGATTCTGGGATATCCTTGAAAGTAGCAATGATGTATAAAGAGTTACTCTTTTAAAAAAGGTCTTATCTCCAAATAAATTAATGAAACACAACCACCAGAAGAAGGAGAAAGTCCATGTCATAATTTTTCTACCCTCAATCATTGACTACAGCCATTCAAGACATAGGAAAACCTTCATGATCAGGAAAATCAATGGCATCACCCCGAAAAATGTTTTTAAAAAGCCCAAAATATCAATTCTTCTGTGTTTTATAGTTTGTTTGATATTGTTCCTTTTTATCCCAACTTATCCACATCATCACATTCTTCTATAACAAAAAAGTGACACTGTCACCTTCCTTTCCAACTTGCTTCTTAACTTTGTGCAAATTACAACTTCACTTGGGAAAAAACTCATTACATGAAACTGCCCAGTTGTTTTATTGTATGTTTTTGTCAGCCTTTTACAACAAATTTAATGTCAGATATTATTTATCATAGTTTATTATAAAAATAACGTTCATGAAGCAATATACAAACTCTACATATTAATGCCTACAAAACATTTTTAAAATATTAATTATCTGATAAGCAGGAAATAATGCTCTAAGCATCTCATATCTGAACAGAGTTTGGTAGATATATGTGTATATGTATGTATGGCCATCCCACCTTTTTAAAGTTATGTTTTAGAAAATTTGTCAGGATTTGGGGTTAATGTATTAATACAATGCATTAGAGGTTTTGCATTTAAAATAATGGGAACTGGTGATAGGACCACAGTTAACACTTCACTCAAAACATCTGATTGATCTGAATTGAAGTGATGAAAGCAAACTAGATCCTTACTATAAAGGAAAAACAATGACATAAATCTTTGCAAAAAGCAATAAAGTGTATATTAGCACTTAATAATTGATTTCATAGTCATGTGTATAATCAGCATTTTATTTGGCTTTCTGTTGATAATATTTTGGAGGTGAGTGGGGAATTTTTTTTTGCTCTGCTTACTAAATCAGCTGTTATAATGGATTATTGTTTATTATTCTGAGGAAAAGTAAATGCTAATATTAGAATACAACAAATCCAAAGATGTTGCTCTGATTAATACAAATTTAATATCTATTTTGACATAAACAGTGGCATATATTTAACACATTAAGAAAACAGCTTTCAGTTTCTAGAAAAGTTTGTGAATACTTTTTAAGGAATTGTTTCTAACACTGATATAAAGTAAGTCACAAGGGAATGAGAAAATTATTGAATGGGAAAAAATATGGGCGATAATAGCCATAAAATCATATTTTATACCACATTTTATACCATATTTTATAATAGAAAATATGGTATAATATTTAACAGGCAGATATTTAGAAGAACATTGCTTTTGCAATTTTAGTTTCACACTGAGTTTTCAGGAAATGTCTAAAAGCTGAGTGAAGATATTTGTAATTCTCTAAATAACTCCACTTTCCCAAATGGATTCATATTGATTTTATGAATGCTTTTCTTCTTCTTCCAAAATAATGTGTTTCTGACCGTTATAACTGTCAGTCACCACATACTATTAATTGTAACATAGCTATGCATCAGGAAATGGAAATAAAGATCTCCAGTGGAAGATAAAAAATATATTTTTGAAAAGTCCCCCACATTAAAGATGGAGGGAAAAAATTCCCTAAGATTTAAAAATGTTATTTCTTTGCATCATCTTAATAAAAATTTCATATTGAAAGTTTTATAGCAATATCAATAGTAGAGATATAGTGTGTAATAAATTGTGTTATAAGAAAATATAATTAGAAAATCTCAGACACATCAAGCATCTCTGTGTTAATAACATGCATGATATTCTTGCTCTTACAGCTTAAAGTAGAGATTGATGTAGATACTTAGTAAGTAAAGCTACTGGAATCTTAAAGTACAGTTTACCACATTTGATTATGGAATGTATATTTGCAGAGCTGGAAAGGGCCTTGGACATCACTCTAATCCAACTGTCATATCATGTATGAGAAAACTAAGGTGACAAGGATATGCATACAACTTGTATACATCACATATGCTCATCATGCTCAGAAGGATGCTTCTGACCTTCTCAGAACCTAATTGAAGGAGAGCTGATATGACAGTCACACCAGTCTGCATTTTTTTAGTGTGGCCATTTTAAAAAGTTTATTCTTTAAATAATTTTCTGTGCCAGGCGGTATTATTGGCTGGGATATAGAGATAACAGAGATAATAGATAACCTCCTTGCTTTCTTTAAGTTTGCTTTCTGTTGGGAAGAAATGAAAAGCAAATGAATAAATTATATGTAAATCAGAAACCTGCAGAAATACCAAGTGCCCTGCAGAGAATTGAAACAGAGCGATATAATAAAGAAATTTTGTCATATGTGACGACATGGATAAACCTGTAGGACATTATATGAAGTAAAATAAGCCAGGCACAGAAAGACAAATACCACATGTTTTGGCTTATATGTGGAATCTAAAAAAGTAGAACTCACAGAAGTAGAGAGTAAAATGGCAGCTGCTAGGGGGTGGGGGTGAAGGTGGGAGAAGGGAGAGATGTTGGTAAAAAGACACAAAGTTTCAGTTAGACAGGAGGAATCCGTTTAGGAGACATATTGTACAGCATGGTGACTATAGTTAATAATGCATCATTTAATAACAATGTATTATATTCTCACTAATTGTTAAGATCGTAAACTTTAAGCACTCACTGCAAAAAATAAGTATGTGAGGTAACGCAAATGTTAATTAGCTCAATTTAGCCATTCTCCAATATATACATATTTCAAAACATGTTGTATACAACAAATACATATGATTTGTCAATTAGAAAAAGAAAAAAATAATGTATTGTACACTTGAAAAATGCCAAAAGAATAGATTTTAAATATTCTAACAAAATATCGTATGTAAGCTCACAGATATGTTATTAGCTTGGTTTAGCCATTTCACAATGTATTCCTATATTGAAACATCATGTTGTACTCTAAATCCATACATTTTTTATTTCTCAAATATACCTTAATTAATGAAAAAAGAGTTACTCAGTATCTACTTTTTTTTATTTCAAAGAATGAAGGGAGTATAAATGTTTTTGTTACATGGATAGACTGTATAATGCTGATGTCAAGGCTTTCAGTGTGTCCATCCCCTGGATAGTGTTTATTGTACCTGAGAGGTCAGTTTTTATCCGTCGCCCCCCTGTTACTCTACACTTTCTTTGTTTCCAATGTCCTTTACATCTCTTTGTGCTCATGTGTACCCATTGTTTAGCTTCCACTTATTAGTGACAGCATGTGTTCCTACTTTTTCCAATCCTGAGATACTTCACTTAGGTTAATGGTCTCCAGTTCCATCCCAGTTGCTGCACAAGACATTATGTCATTCCTTTTTATGGCTGAGTAATAGTCCATGGAATATACATATATACATATATTTTTTTATTTATAAATTTTCTTTTTTAATTTTTAAATTTTTTTATTTCAGAATATTACAGGGGTACAAATGTTTTGGTTACATACATGGATTGCTTTTGTACTGCTTGAGTCAAAGTTATAAGTGTGCCCATCACCCAGATAGTGTACATTGTACCTGTTAGGTAGGATTTCACGCACCACCTCCTTCCCCCTCCCACTTGCATGACTTCTGTTGAGTTTTACTTCTTTCTGTGCACATGAGTGCTGATTGGCGAGTTCCAATTTAATAGTGAGTACATGTGGTGTTTGTTTTTCCATTCTTGTGATACTTCACTTAGGAGAATGGTCTCTAGTTCCAACCAGATTGTGGCAAAAGGTATTAATTCATGTTTTATGCCTCAGTAGTCTTCCTTGATATGCATATACCACATTTTGTTACTCCACTCATGAACCGATGGGCACTTGGGTTGATCTCACATCTTTACGATTGTGAATTGTGCTGCTATAAACATTCTAGTATAAGTATCTTTTTTATAAAATGACTTTTTTCCTTAGGGTAAATACCCAGTAGTGGGATTTCTGGGTCAAATGGTAGGTCTACTTTTAGTTCTTTGAGGAATATCCACACTATCTTCCATAGAGGTTGCACTAGTTTGCAGTTCCACCAGCAGTGTATAAATGTTCCTTTCTCTCCACATTCATGCCAGCATCTATTGTTTGGGGACTTTTTGATAAAAGCCATTCTCACTGGGGTTAGGTGATATCTTATTGTGGTTTTAACTTGAAATTCCCTAATGATTAGTGACATTGAACTTTTTTTCACATGTTTTTGGGCCATTAGTCTATCTTCTTTTGAAAAAAATCTATTCATGTCTTTTGGCCACTTTTTGATGAGTTGGTTTTTTCTTTCTGCTTTGAGATCTTTGTAGATCCTGAGTATTAGTCCTTTATTGGATGTATAGTTTGTGAATATTTTCTCCCATTTTGTAGGTTGCTTGTTTACTCTGTTGCTTATTTCCTTTCCAATGCAGAAGATTTTTAATTTAATTAAGTCACATTTATTTTTGTTGTTGCTATATTTGCCTTTAGTGTCTTAGTCATAAATTTTTTCATAGGCCTATGTCTAGAGGAGTTTTTCCTATGTTTTCTTCTAGAATTGTTAAGGTTTCATGCCCTACACTTAAGTCTTCTATTGATCTTGAATTAATTTTTGTATATGGTGAGGGATAGGAGTCCTGTTTCATTCTTCTGCATGTGGCTATCCAATTTTCCTAGCACCATTTATAGAATATGGTGTCCTTTCCTCAGTGTCTGCTTTGTCAAAGATCAGGTGGTCATAGCTATATGGTTTTATTGCTGGGTTCTCTGTTCTGTTCCATTGGTCTATATCTCTAACTTTTATACAGTAATATGCTGTTTTGATTACTATAGCATTGTAGTATAATTACTTTAAATTGGGGCTCAGGGAAGGCTTCTCTGATAGGTGACACTAAGGTATGATTTGAAAGACAAGAAAGAGATGGCCATAAAGACATCAGGAGGGAGATATTTCCATAAAAATGAACCAATTAGTACATTAGAAAGCTGGAGATAATCTTGGCTCCTTCGGAGAACAGAAGGAATGAGGTGGCTGAAGCATAGAAACAACGAGTCAGGGAAATCAGATGAGATGAAGTCATAAATACTGGCAGGGGACTGATCATACAGGGATTAGGGATAGAAAATCTATTTTATTTTCAATATAATTGAAAATCATGAAACAATATTAATTTTAGAAGAGGAGTAGGGGAACCAAAAGGATAATCTGATTTGAGATTTTGATGATTTTTCAGTTTCTTTAGGGAGAATGATGGACAGGAAGAGCACAACAGTGAATGGAGGCATACAGTTAAGTGGCTATTTGAATAATCAGGGCAAAAGATAGCTGTGGTTTGCAAAGGTGGTAGCAGTGGCAATGGATAGAACTGTGTGGGGATTCAGGATATGTTTTAGAGATAGATTAGATTGGGTTTGCTCTAATTAATAGGAGCGAGAGTGAGGCGAAGAGAGATTTCAACTTGGAAACTGAATGATGATGATGGTGCCATGTACCAAGAGGGAAAAAAATCTCAGAAGCAGATTTCTAGAGCAAGGAAGAAAAGCATTATTAGTAGATCTGAATATCAAATTCCCTTCTCAGAAAACTGAAGAAGTTTGGAGCCATTGTAAACCTTGACAAATAAATTTACTAGATGGAAGATAAACAAGGGTCTTGTCAAGGTTGCTATGTAGTGATTACTATGAAATGCTTTGAGTAGAATAATCCTGATCTGTCTAAATTTGTCTTTCTCAAATTTTTCAGGGTTTTTACATAAATACTATTTTCTCAATATCTTCTGTATTAACAATTAGTAAGTTTTATGTATAATAATCCAATAATAATTGCATATATTGCCTTCGGCCAACTTGTTTTTTTTTTTTTTTTTGCATGGTTATTCCTCCCCACAGATGATACCAATTGTAATGCAAGTCAGTATTTAGGCAAAGAAAACTTCAGTTTTTACTTTAATGCATTCATATTTGCCTTCTTTTTTAACTTTATTTAAGTAGACCTAAAAGCCTTATTACAAATTTCTACTATATAAAGTCCTAATGAACAATTGTATGTGCTGCAAGAGCAATTTTTCCACTAATTTAAATAGCTTTAAAGTTAACCTCTACTTAAAAAAATTAGTACAGCTTATTTAATGGTTCTTGAAATTAATTTCTTTTCTTTTCATAAATTTCAAAAACTCATGAGGACAGCATAATAAATAACCGGTTTAAAGGTGAAATGGAATTTTTTTTCTAAAGATGGAGTGATCAGATTTAATTTTAAATAAAGGTAGAAAATGGATTTTAAATAATTTTATTTACATATATAAAATCTTATTGAACATATTGAATACAGTTACTAAAACCTAAGGCAAAGCAATACAAACAAAAATATAGCCCAATGTCTTTTTTTATATGAGACTTTAAAAACACATTTTCTTACTAATATGCTTTGGTTCAAATATAGGACTAGCAAACTTATGCAAATGAATTGGTTTATTAATGTTTTTAAACTAGGATATATAACCATAAAAGATGTTGTGTTTTAAACTAAAAATAAAGGCAACAAAATGGGAGGTATCAATTTTCCAGACTTCAAACTTTATTATAAGGCTGTAATAATCAAAATAGCTTGGTACTGGCACAAAATTAGAGCCATTGATCAGTGGGACAGAACTGAGAACCCAGATATAAAACCATCCTCATATAGCCATCTAATCTTTGACAAAGAAGACAAAAACATACACTGGGGAAAAGAATCCTTATTCAATAAATGGTGCTGGGAAAACTGGATAGCCACATGTAGAAGACTGAACCAGGATCCACACCTTTCACCTCTCACAAAAATCAACTCATGCTGGGTAACAGATTTAAACCTAAGGAGTGAAACTATTAGAATTCCAGAGGATAATGTTGGAAATATTCTTCTAGACATTGGCCTAGGCAAAGAATTTATGAAGAAGACACAAAGACAATCACAGCAACAACCAAAATAAATAAATGGGACATGATCAAATTAAAAAGCTTCCGCACAGCCAAAGAAACTGTCACAAGAGCAAACAGACAACCTACAGAATGGGAGAAAATTTTTGCATGCTACAAATCTGATAAAGGGCTGATAACTAGAACCTACTTAGAACTCAGGAAAATCAACAAGAAAAAATCAAACAACCCTATCAAAAAATGGGCAAAGGACATGAACAGTAACTTTTGAAAAGAAGACAAAATAATAGCCAAAAAATATATGAAAAAATGCTCAACATCTCTACTCATCAGGGAAATGAAAATCAAAACCACAATGAGATTTCACTTATCTCCAGTGACAATGGCCTTTATCAAAAAGTCCCAAAACAATAAATGTTGGCATGGATGCGAAGAGATAGGAACACTCATACACTGCTGGTGGGACTGCAAACTAGTGCAACCTCTGTGGAAAGCAATATGGAGATACCTTAAAGAGATACAAGTAGAATTACCATTTGATCCAGCAATCCCATTACTGGGCACCTACCCAAAAGAACAAAAGACAATCTATGAAAAAGACACCTGCACCCAAAGCTTTATAGCAGCACAATTCACAATTGTGAAGATGTGGAAACAACCCAAGTGTCCATCAATACATGAGTGGATTAATAAAATGTGGTATATGTATACCATGGAATACTATTCAGCTTTAAGAAACAATGGTGATATAGCACCTCTTGTATTCTCCTGGATAGAGCTGGAATGCATTCTACTAAGTGAAGTATCCCAAGAATGGAAAAACAAGCACCACATGTACTCACCATCAAATTGGTATTAACTGATCAACACATAAGTGCACATATAAGAATAACATCTATTGGATGCTGGGCAGCGGAGGTGGGGAGGACGGGACGGGTATATGCATACACAAACAGTGCGATGCACACCATCCAGGCGATGGCCACGCCTGAAGCTTGGACTTGCAAGGGGCGGGGTGGGAGAGGGGGCAAGGGCAATATACATAACCTAAACATCTGTACCCCCGTAATATGCTGAAATAAAAAATAAATAAATAAATAAAGGCAGAAAATTATGTCTCTAATGTGAAACCCATGCTTGTTTTTTTGCATTTGTGACAATGGGGGGGGGGGAAATAAATACTGATTTGGGGTCAAACTTGAGGTAAACATACACATTTTTTTTTTCAGCTGAAATGAGATGATTTCCTTCCTTTTTCATGATTCTGGTAAAACAAAACTCTTGCTCATACATGTAACAAGTTGGAAAGTGCAGCAAAAGTTCATTACTGTCTTGTGGATAGCTTGATACCCTTCCTCACAGAAATCCAGATCTTGTCTAGAAGCAAATCAGTAAATTTCATACTGAGCGTATGATCAGATTGCAGTCCTTCTCTCACAGACAAGTTCCCAGGCTAAGCAGAAGAGTCAGAGAAAGGATTCTCCCTTATTATATGCTTGTGACACTTGTCTTCTCTCAACACTTGCCTCCCCTTATCTCAAACCCAATTAGCAGCAGACACATCTCAAGATTTTCATTTACAACATGACTTTCACAAAGTTTCAGTTTCCTTTTTCTTAACCCTTAACAAAATTTTAAGTGTACAAGACACTATTGTTAACTATAGGGACAGCGTTGAACAGCAGATCTCTAGAATTTACTCATCTTGTGACAAATCACACTTTGTACCCTTCGAACAAGTTTCTGTTTCCCCTCCCTCCCCAGCCCCTGACAATCACAATTCAACTCTCTAATTCAGTGAGTTTGACTATTTTAGATGGCTCACATAAGTGGAATCATGCAGCATTTGTACTTCTTCTGTAACTGGCTTATTTCACATAAGAACTCCTGCAACTCAATCTAATAATCCAATTAAAAATGAGCTAAAGACTTACATAGAAAGTTCTCCAAAGAAGACTTACAAATGGCCGATAGGTTCAACAAAAAGATGCTTAGCATCACTAATCACCAGAGAAAGGCAAATTAAAACCACAGTAAGATAGCACTTCACTAAGTACAGCTATTACCAGTTTTCTTTTAAGTGCAAGAATCTTGCCACTTGAGGTCCAAGCATTTTCCACGGGAACTTATAGAGACATGGCAACTGGTTCACATGATGAAAAGTGTGTTTCCTGGGCAAGCTGTTTCTGTAGGCATTTTTCATCTTCAAAGGACTCAGCAAAATTTGGCCTACTCTTTCCTTGAAAGTCCTCCTACAGTTTATCTTGTAGAGTTCTGCCTCTTCTAAGATACCAGATTCCTGCAGTACCAAGACGCTTATGTGCCCTTAGTTTCAGGTTTACATTGTGTTTAAATCACCCTTGAGGGATAAAAAAAATTAATAAAAATGAATAAAGCTATCTATTTTATGAAGTTAACAATTTTATAGCAACTAGAACTTTCTTCATTTTACGTCTAAGAGTTTTAATATAAGCAGCTCTCTAAAGAAAGCAGTGTTATGACTGTGTTGGAATTTTATTTTCTTTACAATAGATGCAAGTCTCTCATGGAGCCAGTATTGATGAGTTACCATCCATGCTGACATAAGCATGGAAACTCCAAAATAGGTATTTTGTTTTCAGATAAGAAACAAAATTAAATCTATCTTGGATTTTGCTATAAACAAGCAACTCCTTTCAGAATTTTTTTTAATTTCATATTACAAATATTATAAATGTTCCAACATGCCAATTTTGGTGAAATCTGTTGACTCAATAATCTGAACAGAAAACCTATTTTTTATTAGTTTGTTACACAAAATCTCTTCGGCCTTACATGATACAAAGACTTAACATATATCAGCGCAGAGTGGAAACTTCTCAACTTCCTGCATCTTTTCCTAGAATTTCAGTCCCCATAATTTGACACACTCCCATTAGTAGGCTCTCACCAACAACACAACTTACCCTTTTCTGAGAAGTAAACTGTTTTTACTACTACGTAATGTGCTCCTTAAGCCTTCTTACTAAGACTTTTTCTTTTTTTAAAGTTTTACTCTTTGAAGAATCCAATAACCACTTAAAATAATCAGCACGTTTACTTGTCAGATGCCTAGAATTTGTAGTGAAATGTCCTTTTTTGATTTTCTAAAAGCCATTGGTACATTTGTCCAACTTTTTCCCACAGACAAGCATAATAGGATAATTTAGATTTCTAGACGAAAAAATCAATAAGTAGCTTTCAGCATAAAGAAATTGTGTTGTATCCCTTGTTGCAGGAGTGCAGTGAAATGATTTCTAAGGTGTGTATACCTAGGCCTACAATCTTCCTTTCTCATCCTACACTTTATTTTAAAAAATCACATTGGACCACCAGAAACATTTATAAAATACAAAAATAAAGACAAAAGGGCATAACCAAAAAGAAAATGACAAAATTACCAAGTATATAAAAATTTCACAACTCAAATAATATAATGCATGTTTTGCCATGTCTGTAACAAAATTTGGTAGGAAAACAACTTAGTCATGAAGCAAAAACATTCCTTCTTCAGAATTAAAATGGTTTTCTGATTTTTTTATTACACTCTAATATTCGTCTACTCCTTTTAGTAAATCTGCAGTGCATAAGAGTAGGTTGTACAAAGTAATTTGTGGGTGACAGGCTGATGTCATCAGCTCTTCAACCTCCCTCTGTACAATTGTGCTCTTACCAATTATCAGTGTCCTCCCCAATTCTGTACCAAAGATTGAGACCAGACTAAATGAAATGAGAATGGTCCTATTCACACTATCATGATGAAATTGTCATGTTCATCACTTTGAGCGCTAACATCATGTAGCACGCACAATGAGCTCTACCTGCATGATTTACAGGCCATTATTACATGGATGCATTACAGTGGCAAAGTCAAGGCTTTTAGTGTACCCAATAGGCAAATCTCACTTTCTTGTGCAATCCTAAAGTTCTGGAGAATCCCAGTTAAAAAGCTAAAGTCTAAATTAATTATTTTTTTAAAAAAAGAAAAGCTTGTTAATACTGAAATTTCTGGATTTATGGGATGCAGCAACACTGAGGAATGAAAGTCACATCTGAAAGTTTTAGAATCAAAATGGAGTCACTTATGTTAAAAAAAAAAAAAAAAAAAAACCTTGATAAATGGCCAGGGAAGCCCATAAAGAGAGAGTTCTCATGTTTGCATGCCTCATAACAAACTTTCACAACGGGCTCTACAAAAACCACAACCTTGCACAAAGGCCATTGTAAGTTTACACAAAAAATTCTTCTGCGAGGACATCTGTCCGGCAACTGCCTGGCCAACCTCAAATTGGCATCATCCTTGCTGTTGATCTTTGTAGCCAACGATAATTTTCTCAAGACAATTATATAACCCTTCTCATTTTTCTTGCAAAGCCCTTTGTCTTCCTCTACCTCTCTGAATAGCACATAGTTTATTGGCATGTGGATTTCCATTGAAATACCCTATTCCTAAATAAATATTTTCTCTTAAAGAGCCTCTTTGTCTTGTTTTTTAGGTTGACACACACTCGCAAGTATAAAAGCTGAGTCTCCATGACTCAGCTTCTCTAATGGCCTGTAAATCATGCAGGTAGAGCTCACCAGGCACTCCCAAACCTAGTATCAAAGTATATCCCAGCTTGAAAACAGATTTTAGGAATCCGCCTTGCTGGTGTGAGGAATCCCAGATATCAGTGTGGCAGTACCACTGCTTCTTTTCTTCTATCCTTTGTCAATCATCAGTAAAGATTTCTATTTTCTTTGAATCAGATTGACAATTTAGTCATTTGTGACAATGCAGGGGGAAATAAAATGCTTTATTCCGGTCCTGAGTTTGAAATGCCTATCGAACGTCCATGTAGGAGCATCAAAGAGCTATATGCATTTGCAAGCCTGGAGTTCCAGCGCAAGTCAGAACTGAATATAGATGACCATGAGAATCAACTAAATAATGTAGGCTAAAAATAAGTCTGAGAAATAAGCCTGAGGTATTAAAATATTTTAAAGATGAAAAGGAGGCAAGGAACAATCAGAGTAGATTTATGGGGTGGTCAGTAAGAAAGAAAGTCGGGTTAGGATGTTATCATAAAATCCACAAGAAAAGTTTGTTCCAAAAAGGGAAAATGGTCAATTTTAATGAACGCTGCTAAAATATCAAGAAAGAGAAAAGTACCTTGAGTTTGAAATCAGACAACCCTAACAAGCACAATCTCAGTGTATTGCTGCTGCGGTCACTCCACTGATTTGAGTCTGGGTAGTAAGGAAGTGGATGCAGTCTGAGGCAGGGAAGCAGGTTTTAGTTCTCAAGAAGGGGTGGAGGGCTGTTTTAAAGAGACAGAAAATATTTTTGTCGGGTTTTTTTTTCCCCCCAGACCATTCCCTGTTACAGAGTCAAACTCAACTCAACTTAAAATGACTACTTGTTTTATATACTTGGACATTATGGAGAAAACTCATAACAAATACATATTTTTTAAACCAATGCCTTGTTGACTTTGGAAAACTGAAACTAAATGTGTTTATTTGTAACATAATTTACTTCTTCAAAAATGTGATATTAATAAGCATTTTAACTGGATTTTTCTCAAATTCTTCAGTAGTCTAAATTTCACTTAGTATTGTACTGACAGTGTTTACATACATTTTGTTTCAAAAATAAAAAGTAAACAGTTTTCCAAAGATTTTACAATTAGCAAATATGTATTTATGTAAAAGAAGCTTTCAGACACTGCAATTAATCATCTCTGCAGAAAACTCTTTTCCAGTTGTCTATTTCACTCAAAATCTTTTTTCTCCCAAATCATCAAATTACTGATTTTTTGAGGTTTCCTTTCTATGCTATTTTTGGCAATACAAAATTAGAAAAGTATTTGAAACTGCAGAGTCCATTATTACAAGAGTAAACTAATTCCAAATAATGACTAATTCACATAGTTAAATCTCATTTGATTCTAATGTAAAAACAAGAGCTTTGAAAAAGTAAACCTCTAATACTACATTTTTAGAGAGATTTTTAAGTCATAATGAATGTGTTTTTTCAGGTAAAAAACAATTGGGCTTTAAAAAAGCTAGAGCTTCTCTGTTGCAAAAGTAAATTCACATTCAAATGACATAGATCACCACAATATCCAAATAAAAGGGTTTTTTAATTGCTAATGTTGAATACAGGATTTCTTGCCTACTCTGTAGCTACTTCCCCCAGTTAATTATGTGAACCATGAAAAACATACCCTTTCTGGAGGATTTCTGTTATAGTAGTTTATTATGACATTTTACTTGTACAAATTTATGTGCAAATTCATGGAAGAGGTAAAAAAAAAAAAGCATTGTTTCCTTTTGTGGCTCTAGGGAGCTTGAATCATCAGTGCTTTTTGTTTACAAGTAATAGAAACTCAAGCTGGCTTAGGGGAAAAAATAGGGAGGAAATTATTAAGAAAAATCCGAGCTATCTCACAAACATCAAAGGCAGATTTAAGATTTGGCTTTTTAGGAAAAACTAGAATCTCAATCTATCTCTTACATGATATGGTAGAAGGAGGTTATGTCACAGTTCCTAATTAGTACAATTTTTCCCAAATCAAAGCTGAATCCCTTGGATCTGAAAGGGACATGATTTGGCAGAGGTTGGGACAACCTCAGTCCAATCTCCTACCATCAAAAGAATACAAGATAATATAGACAAATATATGATATAAACATGTGTTTTACAGGATACCCCCAAAAACCTTATAGACAGATGGAAGGAAGAGTGGAGAATGTTCTTGGAGAAAAGAATCCCAAGATGTATCTACTCTAAATACCTTAAAATGTATTACAAGAGAAATGAGAGTTTTTTAAAGGTTGTCCTCTTTACAACATGGCTTTTGTATTTAATCAATATGACACAATTTCTTCCTCTTTTCTGGATTGTAGGCCATGCATGACATATGTTTTATGACCTCAGAATACAGCGAAGCTACCCTCTTGATCTACCTCCACATACCTTGGGCTAATATCAACTCTTGTAGTACAAATGTGGACAGGACAGGTGGCAGACAGGGCAGCACCCAAAATAGTCCATCTTGACTAAGTTCCACAGAATGACATATTGAGCAGGGATTTTTTTGCCTTGTATTAAAAAAAAAAAGAAATAAATAAAGTAGTCCTGGGAAGGACTAAGGCATTTACTTTTATTATGGAATCAGTTTACATAAAACTGGTTGGGCATGAATTTTTTCCACTTAGATACAGGATTTATTAAAATAGGATTTTTTATATATTTCCAAAGCATATTTTTATTAGGCTCTATTAAACTATGGAACATAAAATCACGGAAATCAAAGTGTGTTTGAAACAAAATTAAAGACCAATAGATTTTCTTTTTTTGCAGCTTTATTGAGGTAGAAATGACAAAAAAATTATATATATTTAAGATGCACATTTTTATGATTTGATGTATGTATACATTATCAAATTACCACAATTAAGTTAATTAACACATCCATCATCTCACATAGTTACCGTCTGTTGGAATGTTCCTTAAGGACTTGTTACAGCAGGGAAGGAAGAGCACAGGCTTTGAGCCTGCTGGACCCGGGCTCAATCCTGACTTCTGCCTTCACCTTTTCCTTTTGATATAGCCATGAGTGATATCCTTAAATTGCCTGAAAGTCAGGTTTTTCATTGGCATTAAATTTCAAAAGTAGTGCTCAAAGTAATGCTCATGGGTATTAAAATTGATATTATATGTTGCTAACGGGAGGGTAAAATAGTTCAGCTGCTTTGAAGAAAGGTCCGGCACTTACTCAAAAGGTTCAACATAGCATTAATATCTGACACAGCAATTCCTTTCCTGGGTATAATATACCCCAAAGAATTGAAAAACATACTTCCACACAAAAATATGCACACAGAATGCTCATAGAAGCATTATTAATAGTCTAAAAGTTAAAGCAACCTCTATGTTCATCTGCCGATAAATGGATAAACAGTGTGATATATCCACATAATGGAATATTACTCAGCAATAAAAAGAAATGAAGTATCGATACATGCTACAATATAGATGAGCCTTGGAAATATTACCCTAAGGAAAAGAAGTCAGTCACCAAAGTCCATCTAATGTATGATTCTGTTTATACAAGATGCTCAGAATAGGTAAATCTGTAAAGACAGAGTATAGATTAGTGGTTACCTAGGGTTGAGGGAGATTGGGATGTGACTGTTAATAGGTACAGGGCGGCTTTTTGTTGCACAAAAATGTTCCAAAATTACGTTGTGATGATGGTTGCACAACTCTGTGACTATACTAAAAACCATTAAATTTTATACTTTAAATGAGCTAATTTTATGGTGTGTGAGATATATTTCACTACAATTCTTTCAAAGAGTGATCATATATGAATATATCCACATCAGTTCACAATTCATTTGTGCCGGGCTGAATTATACATAAACCTTCCCTTCATATTCCTATTCATATCACTTCATCATAGCTTATAATATACAGGAATAAGAATAAAAGAAATGGTAACAAGTACTCCGGTACTATTTAAATGCCTTAATATTAGTAACGTTAACAAGCAATAATAATATTAATAAAAATATACTGCTATTGATCATAATTTATTTAGCATTTACTATGTACTTGGCACTGGGCTAAGAATTTTGTATTCAAGTTTATTTAATATTCCTAACAATCCTGTGAGAGATAAGTGTTATTAATCCCTTTACATATGAGGAAGTTGAAACTCAGAAAGTTTTGATTAATTGTCCCAACTTATAAGTCTAGTAAAGATCAGAACAGATAAAGTCAATTCTAGCTGATTCCATAGGCCAAACTCCTAAACAATTTTTGGCCTCCCCTACAGTAGCCTGATAAACACACGTAACTAGTTTTAAAACATCTTGTTTGATCATACGCTTAGAATTTTTTTCCAGTATTTCAGGTGTCATGTAAACTGGACAGAACAATGCTATTTCCTTTTGTAGATTTTTAGTACCCCTTTGAGATATCTTGAGAGAACATTCAGCTTAACAGAAGACAGAGTTTTGGAAAACTGGTAAGGAACAAAATAAACTTTCAGAAGACATTACTCTATTGCCCTCAACTCTGGTATAATCCCACAGCAAATAAACATGATATGTATTTTAAAGCTGAAATCAACAGTAACAATATAATTAAGATAACCACAACACTTCCTAACCTACATTATTAAACTATATAGTTGACCCTTGAACAATATGGGTCCCAACTGCACAGGTCCACCTCTATGTGTATTTTTTCCCGCCTCTGCCAGCCCTGAGACAGCAAGACCAATCACTCCCTTCCTCTTCCTCCCTCAGCCTACTCAATGCGAAGGTGAGGATAAAGACTTTTATCATGATCCACTTCCACTTAATGGGTAGTAATTATATTTTCTCTTCCTTAGGATTTTCTTAACATTTTTTTTCCTCTGGCTTACTTTATTATAAGAGTGTAGTGTTGAGTTCAGCTGTAGTTATTAGCATGATACGAATTGATGATAATCCGAGATAAAAACTTATAAAACTTTTGGGCATGGAAAGAAAAAAGATAAAGCAAAATACTGAAAATCAGAAAAGAGTAACCATAGTTACTACTGTCACCTTTTCATGTCACTAAAAACCCATAATCTCAAGGGAATACTATAGAGCATAGATTATCCAACAGCCTTGTGAAAATAACTGTATCTAATGTATAGTCATGATATTTATGTCACAAAGTATGGTTTGAATTATATTAGAAAATATAAAAATGGTGGTTTTACCCTTAAACAGTTAGTTAGGAGATCTCCAAATTAATTACTAGCAAGGAAAGAGCCTGTTGCCTGAGACTTATCCCAAACCATTTTCTCAAGATTACATCTATTCTGGGAATTGGAGAGGAAATGAAAATACTGAAAAATATCACTGCAGTTCTCTCATTGAAAATAACTATTTTCATTTGGACCTGAGTAAATAGATAATCAAACATTAACAAATTTCTTTATTCTAAACAAATTGAATATACTCAATTAGCTTTTCCTGAATATGTGTAATAAATAATTCACTGGTAATGTGTCACTCTAAACCAGTTGAATAAACCCCGGCAATTTTTCTTTAAAGTATATCTTAAATTAAATTAAAGTATATCTTAAATTCTTCACTAATGTTTGTAAATTAGATAATTGAGATAACGTTAAATTTTAAAATGAACAAAACTTTGACAGTTAGTTAAACATAGAGAAACTTATTGACTATACTGGCATCGTTTTGTCCATGAATGTTGGCACATTTTCTGGCATTATCCCTCCCATCTATGAGGTATCTAAACATTTCAATTTTGAGTCAAAAAAATGCTCTTGGTGAAGTAGATTAATATTAAATTGTTCAATGTGGCACATCTTCATGGATTCCATCTTGTTAAGGTCAAAATATAATTTTGAAAGTTTTGCATGTCAAGAATTATGCTGAAGCTACTACACAGGAAAAATATGAAAGAAGCAAATGATACATGTCTGCACAGTGGAAAGAGGTGTAGAGTAAGAAGGACCTGGATTACTTAAATCTGAGCTCTTCAACTTCTTTGCTGCTTGAAAATTTTAAACAATTTCCACAATATTTTTCAATCTCAGTTTACTAAACTGCAAAATAGGTTTAATAATGCCTGCCCTGTAGCACTACTGGGAGGATTTACAATAATATGTAATTCCCCTAGTGTGGCACTTAGTACATGATGAAAGCTAGAGAGATTTCTCCTCATGCTAGTGCTATTACTTGTATCATTATCACACTTGGGACTCTTTTGATAAAGAAACCAAAAATTGTGATGTATTCTTGATATACATTTTTTATCTCTTAAACTAATTTTAATACCATTTTATGTTATTAATATCTAAGCTCTTTTACTCTCTCTGGTAAATAAGTATCGAATCTTTTTCCAGTTCCAACTCTACTATTAATAACTTTATTTCTTCTAGGCTTGCATAAAAGCCTTTCTTTAAATTACTTATAATACCCTTTTATCATGTCTTGTAATATTGCTGTGTACACATTTTAATAAATATTTTTGTATTTATTAATGAATAAAATTTATTTTTCCCATTTCTAAAAAATAATTTTGGTCCTATATCCCAAGCACTCTAATACGCTCTGGGGGTTCAATGGAGACAAAAGGACACGTGGTGTCTGTATTCTTGGGGCATGCAGTCTAGGGTAGGATACGGATGTTAACCTCATGTGCTATGGAGAGATTCTGGATGCCAGAAGAATATGTAATAGCTATAGATTTTTCTGATGATATTAAGTATGAGACAGATAAAAATGTAATTACCAAAAAAATGCTTTGCTCTGGTAACAAATTAGGGTGATGAAGCTGAAAAATCACAACAGATACCACCATAAAGAATGGCAAAATTTTTGCAATTTACACAATGTGAAAAGAATTTGGAAAGGAATTAAGAAAAAACAATTAAGGGATCGTGATTGAATATATGCCTGTTCCTCAAACTATTAATAGATGCCACTAGGTGGTGTATTCACAGACGTTAGCATGGTAAGGATTGACTGACTCTGGCTTCCTGTTGGAAATTAATGCCCTCTACTAATAGTTTCCAGAACTTATAATGGACACAAATTTTGACTTACTGGAACTCATCTTCAAACTCCATTCCCTAAACCTGTTTCCCCTACTGTGTTTGTGAGTGATTATCCATCTCACAGCTCAAGACTCTCTGGAAATAGTTGATTCTTTCTAATCCCTTATACCCCCAAAAACTTATAACTAAGATGGTTTTCTTTTCTTTCTTCAATGAATGTTGCATCTTTTTCCCTCCTTTTGTCTCCCTTATGTTGCCTGACTTGTGGATCTTGCCTTCATCGCCTCTTGATCTTCCTCCTAATCATTACCATTGCCTCCAATCTCTCTTCTCCCATCCCTCCGTCTTGCTGATCACAGAATAATTTTCCTAAATTAAATTCTGATTATAGATTTCTCCATTTCAATAAATCTTTTTGGTTATGAAGTGCCAATAAAGTTGGATCTATTTATCCTTGCTTTAAAAACACATTTGTTTCAAGCGTACTTTTCTGTAATACTTATTAATCCTCAGAAAAAATACTAATTTTGCTTGACCTCAAGGACAGTACATGGCATCAGATAAAGAGGCTTCAATAAACTTAAAAACTTAAGCTACTTTGAAAAAATTAGATTTGCCAACACAAGGAAGGTGATGACTCATTCTATTATGCAAATCTTAGAAAAAGGGTAAGTGACCATGAAAGTTTACTTATGTGTTCATTTTTTATCTCCTGATGACAGTCATGATTGAAGTCTTTAGCTATAGTGTGTAGATATGCACAATGACCATGAAATTCCACCCTTCTGTTTTAACAGGTTCTAACCTTTGATTTCATGAGACAGATATAACTGATAGACTATATGGTGGTCTTAGAATTATCCCTAATGACGGACCTAGAGTAGCTGACCTTACACTCTCCAGATTTTCTTCATCTCACTAAGCTTATTTTTCTTATAGTTCTCTGCTGGTTCTTCTAACTAATCTCTAAATGCTTTTATTCCTGCTGTTTCAGTTCTTGATCCTCTTCTGTTTATATACTCTCTCCTTAGGTGACCTTATTCAGTCATATGGCTTCAAATATAGCCCATATGTTGTTATTTTCCAATTATTTCTCTGTGCTTAGACTCTTCTGCTTAGTGCCAGATCTAAGTATTCAGCTACCTATTATATACCTGTTTGAATGTCCAAAACTCTTAACAAAATTAGTGAATCTAAAACCGAACTTTTTATCCCCCATCAGGAAAAAAAAAAAAAAAAAACGTTTCCCACCACTACCACTATGACGTTGTCTTTAGTTATTTAAACAAGCCAAGGTCTTTCATGCCTTAATATTCTTTCACATTCTCGAATGCTGTGCCAGCTATTCTCTGGCTTTTAAAAATCAAGGTTAGTTTGAATACCATTTCCTCAAAGAGGTCTTTCCTGATTACAGGATGATAGCCTCTCCCCGTATACTCTCCATCTCAGTACTATTTGTTCCAAAGAATTTGTTACAGGTTTTAAGTATTTCATTTATTGGTTACTTTTTGGTATGTCTCCTTTACTTTTTTAATGAAAAAAGACAGAAAAAATAACATATTGTACTTTCAAAATTTTCATAATACCTATTAATTTCTCAAATGCTGTTATTTTAAAATGTCATTAAAATAAGAAAACATCATTAAAATAATAGAAAAAGTTATTGCAGTGTCATTGAACAAGACTTGTATTTTTATATGTTTCAAACTGTGCTTTTCATATTGCCAAGCCAGCCTCAAACCGTTGTGATTTAAAAAAACAAAAAAGCAACAATGATAATAAAAAGAAACCAGAATGATTCTGTTTTCCATGATGGCACATGGTCAGCAAAAGATGAATTGGTTACTTCCCATAGAAATAACCATGATAGTGCCATTAGTCAATGTGCTAGCCTTTCAGTTCATCTACGTTTATTATTTCCATACCTGGTCAAAGTGCTTTATTGTATAATCCCCACTTTTTATTATCTTGACTCATACATTTTTCAATAAGAGACTGACCATAATTTTTTTAATTTCAGAATATTATAGGGGAACAAATGTTTCAGTTACATGGATTGCTTTAGTACTGCTTGAGTCAAAGTTGTAAATGTGCCCATCACCCAGATAGTGTACGTTGTACATTTTCTCCATCCCCTTCTCCCCTCCCGACTGCATGATTTCCATTGGGTTTTACTTCCATCTGTGCACATGTGTGCTGATCGGTTAGTTCCAATTTAATAGTGAGTACATGTGGTGTTTGTTTTTTCCATTCTTGCTATACTTCACTTAGGAGGATGGTCTCCAGTTCCATCCAGATTGTTGCAAAAGGTATTAATTCATTTTTATGTCAGAGTAGTACTCCATGGTATATATATATATATATTAATACCGCACTTTATTAATCCACTCATGAATTGATGGGCACTTGGGTTGATTCTGCATCTTTGCAATTGTGCTGCAATAAACATCCTAGTACAGGTGCCTTTTTGATAAAATGACTTTTTTTCCCCTGGGGTAAATACCCAGTAGTGGGATTGCTGGATCAAATTATAAGTCTACTTTTAGTTTTTTGAGGAATCTCCATACTATTTTCCAAAGAAGTTACACCAGTTCGCAGTCTCCCCCAACAGCGTATGTGTCCCTTTCTCTCCATATTCACATCAGCATCTCTTGTTTTGGGACTTTTTGATAACAGCCATTCTCATTGGGGTTAGGTGATATCTCATCGTGGTTTTGATTTGCATTTCACTGATGATTAGTGACCTTGAACATTTTTTCGTATGTTTATTGGCCATTAGTCCATCTTCTTTTGAAAAGCTTCTAGATATCAGCTTAAGCAAAGAATTTATGAAGATGACTCCAAGGACATTTTTTGAATAAAGAAACTGAGGGGGAAGTTTATGTCTTTCTAAAAGGCACTTAGTTAAAAGAAGAAAATCCAGGATTTGAACACAGTCTCCCCTTTTAGACTACAATAATTTACTCTAAGAATTTGACAAAATACCTTTATATCTAGGCATCTCTTAGTATTGTAAATATGATTCGATTTGCAAAAATACAAAGCACAAGTAAATCCTAAGAGCTACATCTGTGGCACAAAACAAAGTGCAACTGTTTTCTTCACCCAGGCCTGACCAACAAGCTTTGCCAGGTCAGAACGTGAGTATATTTTCCCTCATTGATCTAAGTGGAATTTTCTGGTCCAGGTCTTTCTGATTTAAAAAAATCCATTTAATCCTTTTTAACATTTTTTGCAATCATATATTCATCCATTAGTTATCTCCAAAAGCCATGTCAGTAAAAACTGTATCTTCAAAAAATGACAAATTAAGAAAAGCTTATAAACTTGGCCTTAAGTATGAAAGTTCATGGTTAAAAGCAACTGTGTTTTATAAGCCAACACAGTCCTTAAAGAATTTTAGAATTATTGATGCCATAAAACTTTCATTTAATTAGAACTTTAGCATTAAGATTCAAAGAAAACCAGAAGATATTGAATTCAATTCTTGGAATAGCACTTTACCTAGTATAAAAAATTATAAGAAAAATTATTTACTGTGTTACTTATATATGATTTTCAAATATAGTCTCTATATCTGCTGTTTCATTTTTGTTTTTCTTCAAAGAAAGAATTCCCTTATCATAATGCAAATGAAAATAAGCAAAGCATCACTACTCTGAGAAGCTTAGCATATATATCCTGTATTCCCCCATCCCCCCCCCCATAAACAAACTGTTTAGGAACACAGCTGATGGTTATTTATATTTTTCTATGTGAAGGTATTTAGGAATTCCATTTTATAAACTATTTTTTGTTTCTTTTTTTAATTTTAACATTATCAGGGATAGCAGTGTTATAAGTACCTCATGAACAAGACAAAGTAGTGCAAAACATGTACATAACAATTTTCATTCAATTGCATAAATTTAAGTTCAAAATCTTTACTTATCTAAAAGGGATACCATCATCCCGTGAAGCTCAACATTATTCCTCTTGTAAAACACTGAAAAAATAACCCACTCATGGGAAGTTTGCTGTTATCTACGTATATACTTTCTCATTCTCTCTTATGAAGAAAAGACATTTCTACTGGAAGAAGGCCAATGTGGATATGAGTATAGCCTAGGACACTGAGAGCAGCATGAGAGTGGCAACATATGTTCATGTAATCTACAGTAATTCCCCAACATAAGCAAGCCTTGCAAAGGCAATACTTTATAAGAATTTTCTCTTGTCATGCTGGAAATAAGATTTTGTAAATTCTTGATAAAAATCATTATGGGTATATAATAGTTGTATAGAGTACATGTGATGTTTTAATATAGGCATACAATGGGAATTAATCAAATCAGGGCAATTGGGTTATCCATCACCTCAGGCAGTTAACATGTCTTTGTGTTAGGAACACTCCAATTCTGGATTTTGACAATAGTTGCCCATTGGTATATAGTCAGTCTACTATCACTTTATAATAATACTTGAAATCATTATGACATTACGAACATAAAAATGTGAATTTAAAATAACTGAACCAATTAACAGAGTGAGAACTTCTTATAATGTACTATATGTAGTAGGCAGAATTACATGATGATCCTTGATGACTGGTGACCTTGAATAATGCCTTCTTCATGAGTATGGATGAGACCTATAGCTTTCTTCTAAAAAATTTAATATGGCAAAATGATAGAATATTCCCCCTTGTTATTGTCATGTTATATAGCAAAGATAAAGGGATTTGGCAGATATAATTAAGGTCTCTAATAAACTGAATTTAAGTTAACCAAAGGGAAAATTATCCTGGATGAGGCTGCATAAACTTCTTAACACAGGGTCTAGAGGTGAGAGCTATAAGAAATCACAGAGTTGTTGTCATCTTGTTTGTATTGAAGAAGCAAACAGCCATGTTGTAAACTACCTATGGAGATGGGTGACTGCTAGAAGCTGAAAGTCTCAGTCCTAAAACTGTAAGGAACTAAATTCTGCCAACAATCTGAATGAGCTTGGGAGAGGACCACAGCTCTAGAGGAAAATCAAGCCCAAGATGACATCCTGATTTCAGCCTCTCTGAGCAAAGAACCCTGATGAGCAGCATTCACACTTTTGACCTCCAGAACTGTGAGATAAGGGGTATTGTTTTATGTCACAAGTGGCTTATTTGTTACACAGCATAGAAAGTAATAAGTCCTAGAGATAGGACTTCTGGAATGAGGGAATAAGGACATCTGAAAAGGCCCTCTTCCATTAAAGCAGTAAGAACACTAGCCAAAATTGTCAGAATTTTTTCAGAACTTTGTAAATAACCAAACATGCACCAATCTGGGTGGTGTTTGCTTCAGAAAAATGACTAAGTCTTGGTAAGAAATGCTGGCTTTGTTGTGTTTTAACTTGAATTAATTGCATCACCTTCTCTCCAGCTCTGAACAAGACTGGAAAAATCAAGAGCTTTACAATAAAAACTATGAAAATTGGCAGTGTAGCAGCTACTACATGGGGCAAAACAGGTTTAGAACTGTTTTGAATGCAAAAGCCCCATTTCAAAAGAACTGTCATTATTTGAGCTGTCTAGCTACTTCCTGGAAATCTCCACTCACAAGACTTATCTTCATTTGATCTGATTTAGAGCTCACTCAGTATGAAAAGCCTCTTCCCAAGTTGTCAAAGAAAAAGTGGCAATTGTCTACCTGCTTAAAGCAGTGATAATAATTGGAGTAAATAATTGGAGGCTTAGCAGTCAAAACAAAACAAAAACTTAAAAGGAAAAGCTGCAGGATGAGACACTCATAGGAGAATTTGAAAAACTCTAACATATTCTTGGGAATTTAGAAGGTCATAAAAATATGCGGGGCTGTGTCCTTGCTAGGAAAGCCCTGAGAAGCCCCTAATCTCTCAAATGTTGCTAACCTTGAGGATCTGCACAAGCAGGAAGTGAAAGCTAAGGCAGAGTTGTAAACTGCTGGAGCACTGAAGGTATGCCACATCACTCACAAGGAGTCCCTCAATGAAGAGAGGGAGATTTACATTTTCTAGGAATTCAGGGAAAACTCTGTCCAATCATTAGCTGGACAGTAAGCTAACTGAAAAGAAACTTCAGTGGACACATATGACAAAGAATACAGACCGACACCAGCAGCAATAACAACAAATAAAAACAACAAACAATGGAGAGATTGGGGGAAACGGGTATATATAATTTTCAGAGATGCCATATTATTTAAAATGCACGGTGTCCCACCAAAAAATTACAAAACATACAAAGAAACAGGATGTATGCACATACATCAAAAAAAAATTAATCACTAGAAACTGTCCCTGACAAAAATCCAGACACTGGTGTTGCTAAACAAAGCTTTTAAATCAGGTATTATGACTATGTTGAAGGAACTAAAGGAAAGCAAGTCTGAAGAACAAAGGAAAATATAAGAACAAGGTCTTACAAAATAAACTATCAATAAAGAAATAGCAACTATGGAAAAATTAGAAATTCTACAGCTGAAAACTACAGTGAATTAGAACATTCATTAGAGAGGCTCGACAGCAAATTTGAGGTGACAGAAAAAAGAGTTAGTGAACTTAAAGATACATCAATTGAGGTGATACAGGTTGGGAAAAACAAAAAATAACAAAAATGAAGAGAGACACAGAGACTTAAGGAACACAAATATATCAATATATACATAATGAGAGTACCAGAAGAAAATAGATAAAAGGGGAAAAATATTTGAAGAAATAATGGTTAATAACTTTTCAGGTTTGATTAAAAAATATATTAATCTACATATCAAGAAGCTCAACAAGCCCCAATAAATTGAAAGGATAAATTGAAAGTTATTCATACCTAAACACATCATCACCATACTGTCCAAAAAAAAAAAAAAAAAGACAAAAGGAGAATCTTGAAAGCAGCAAAGTGGCACATCACAAATAAGTGATCCTCAATAATATTATAGTAATAGCTTTCTTCTCATCAGAAGCCATGGAGACTGTAAGTCCATGAGATGACATACTCAAAGTGCTGAAATAAGACTGCCAAAAAAATTCTATATGCAGCAAACCTATACTGTAAAGATGGAGAAATTAAGACATTTTCAGATAAAACAAAAACTAAGAATTGTCACTAGTAGAACTTCCCTGCAATAAATACCAAAAGGAGAATACAGGATAAAATGACACTAAACAATAACTTAAATTCAAATGAAGAAAATAAAGGCACCAGTAAAGTGACTATGTCAGTTAAGAGAGTATAAATGTATTTTTTGTTTGTAATATTTTTTGTAACTAATTGAAAAGACTGTTGCATAAAACAACATACAGAAATATTTTGATGGGTTTATAATATATAAAGTCTAATGTGAATGAGAATAACAGCCCAAAGGATAGAGAGGAAATGGAGTTATATAATGGCAAGATTTACATATATCATTAAGTTACTATTAACTAAAATAGAGTGTTATAAGTAGACATTAATTGTAATTCCCTGGTCAACCATTAAAAACTAACTTAAATACTTAAGGATATGTTTGTTAGCCATGAGTATATCTTCTTTCGAAAAGCTTCTGTTCATGTCCTTTGCCCACTTTTTGAAAGGGTTGTTTGATTTTTTTTTCTTGCTTATTTTCCTGAATTCTATATAGATTATACTTATCGGCCCTTTATCGGATGTTTAACATGCAAATATTTTTTCCCATTCTGTAGGTTGTCTGTTTGCTCTCATGATAGTTTCCTTGGCTGTGCAGATGCTTTTTAATTTGGTCAGGGCCCATTTATTTATTTTTGTTGTTGCTGTAATTGCCTTTGGGGTCTTCATAAATTCTTCACCTACGCCAATATCTATAAGAGTTTTTTCAACATTTTCTTCTAGAATTCTTATAGTTTCACGTCTTAGGTTTAAATCTGTTATCCACCGTGAGTTGATTTTTGTGAGAGGTAAAAGATGCAGATCCTGTTTCAGTCTTCTACATGTGGCTGTCCAATTTTCCCAGCATCATTTACAGAATAAGGATTCTTTTCCCCAGTGCATGTTTTTGTCTGCTTTGTCAAAGATTTGATGGCTATATGAGGATGGTTTTATGTCTGGGTTCTCAGTTCTGCTTCATTGGTCTGTATCTCTGTTCTTGTGCCAGTACCATGCTATTTTAGTTACTATAGTCCTGTAGTACAGCTTGAAGTCTGGTCAATTGGTCCCTCCTAATTTGTTCTTTTTGCTTAAGATTGCTTTTGCTATACGGGGTCTTTTCTGGTTCCATATGAAGCATAGAATTATTTTTTCTAGACCTGTGAAAAATGATGTTGGTATTTTAATAGGGATGGCATTATGGTGCCTATCCTGCAGAAATTATTCCACAACATCGAGAAGGAAGGAATCCTCCCCAACATGTTTTATGATATCTGATACCAAAACCAGAAAAGGATATAACAAAAAAGAAAACTATAGACCGATATCCTTTATGAATATAGATGCAAAAATTCTCCACAAAATCCTAGCAAACAAAATTCAGGTGCTTATCAAAAAAAATAATCTATCACGACCAAGTGGGCTTCATCCCAGAGATTCAGGGATGGTTCAACATATGCAAATCTATAAATGTAATTCACCACATAAATAGAAGTAAAAATAAAAAACATATGATCCTCTCAATAGATGCAGAAAAAGCATTCGACAAAATTCAACACCCTTTTATAATAAGAATGCTTAACAAAATAGGCATGGATGGGACTTACCTAAAAATGATAAAAATATATGACAAACTCACAGCCAACATCATACTGAACATTGAAAAATTGAAAGCATTCACTCTTAGAACTGGAACCAGACAAGGTGGCCCTCTACCACTGCTTCTATTCAACATAGCACTGGAAGTCCTAGCCAGAGCAATCAGACAAGAGAAGGAAATCAAGGGCATCCAAGTGGGAGCAGAAGAGGCCAAACTATTGCTCTTTACTGATGATATGATCTTATTTCTGGAAAACCCCAATGATTCTGCCATGAGACTACTGGAATAGATAAACAAATTCAGCAAAGTCTCAGGTTACAAAATCAACGTACAGAAATTAGTAGCATTCCTATACACCAACAACAGTCAAACTGAGAACCAAATCGAAGACTCAATACCCTTCACAATAGCAACAAAGAAAATAAATTACCTAGGAATATATTTAACTAAGGAAGTAAAAGACCTCTACAGGGAGAACTATGAAAAACGGAGGAAGGAAATAGCAGAGGACATAAACAGGTGGAAAACCATACCATGCTCATAGGTCAACAGAATCGACATTGTTAAAATGTATATAACAAGGTGAATGTTTATTGTTTTAATCCCCCAGTCTACGATAACTTGTAATACAGAAAGCCAATACACATTCTAATTAAAGTTGAGAACAAAAACTTCCAACTTAATATTCATCTTAAAATAGTGCAACAGGTAGTATTTTTCAGAAATAAACCGAGGAGTCATTTGGATTTAACACACTCTTGTAGGACCTTGTCATTTTCTCATAAAGAAATAAAGATTATTTTCCTTCTCATTGAAACTTGGTAGATTTGTGACTGCCTTGAGGAATAAAAATACTACAGATGTGACATGATTGTAATTCTGAAGTTAGGTTCTAAGAGCCAATTTGGCTTTCACCTGGCCCTTTCCCTCTTGAAACATTCACTCTTGGAAGCCAAAACTATGTTGTAAAGCAGCCCATTGTCCAAACTTATAGCCCCACTGCTGCTGAGCATAGAGCAAAGATGAGCTGTCCTTACCTTACCTCTTACCCAAATTGCAGACTTGAGAAAAATAAATGTTATTTTGTTGTTTTAAACCATTAAGTTTGTTTTTTTTAATGCAGCAATAGATGCCAGAATAAATAATAAAAATCAAAAGAAAACATTTTAAAGATTGAAAGGAGGCACAATTATCTTTATTTGAAATGACTTACATAATTATAGAACAGAAAAACCTAAATGGATTAATTAAAATAAAAACAAATATAAAATATGTCAGGTGAGTTTTGCAGTGGTTAATTTTTTGTATCAAGAAATAATGATGACTTATATGAGTACAGTGTTTCTCAAATGGGGTTGATTTTTCTTCTCTGCATGTGATAACTGTCCATGTCTGCAGATATTTGTTTCACAACTTGGGGAGTGATACTGGCATCTAGTGAATAGAGGCCAGGGATGCTGCCAAACATCTTATAATGTACAGGACTATCTCCTACGATAAAGAATTATCTGTTCCAAAATATTAGTAGCACCAAGCTTGGGAAACAGTGGACTAGTATAATGGCAATATAAATGGAAAGAAGTCGACATTTTCAAGATAGTCAAGGTATATATCAGAGGTAGAGTTAACAATTGCTTGGGGGAGAGTATGGAAAGGGATGGAAAATAACTCTTGGCTTTTTGGCTTGAGTGGCTGGCTGGATGATGGAACTATTACTAAGGGTGGCAGAGTTGGGGGACAAAGATTTCTGTGTTTGGGTTAATCAGTTTTGTTTTAGCCAGTGTAAGTCTGAGATTCCTATTTCAAATCCAAGTAGAGATGACAATTAAGCAGTTGGATAGACACATTCAGAGCTGCAGAAAGACCAGGACTAATGATATACATGTGACAATCGTTAGGATATTTCTCATTTAATCCTCACAACAATTGTATGATGTAGGTGTCATTCTAATGCAACAGTTGAAGAAACAGAGACTCTCAGAAAAGTTAAGTCTTAGAATTAGTGGTCACCAAGGCTAGCCTTTGAGACCAGGTTTGCCTAATTCCACAGTTTTTGCTTTTAACCACCAAGAACAAAAAACCTGTAGTGATTATACCAACCAAGACCACCTGACTTCTAAGTTGTCTAGATTGCAAACAGTATAGAATGAAGAGTATTATTCAGTATCAGAGCCTTGAATTTTGACTATGGTCTATATCCTGCTTATACTGCAGTCATTTTTAAGTGTCACTGCATTTTTTATGCTTGCTTAAGATTCAATTCCTGGCTTCATGCTTGCAATCAACATACCTTAATCAAATTCCTCCTTCAGATTTGAATTTACATGCCATCTGGAATATAAGAGCAGCTCAGAGACTTTTAACTTAATTGGGGTGCAAGCCCTTTTATTTGGCCCAGGTGCTATTTGGCAGCCCCAGTCCTATTGCTGTTGTCTGGGGCAAGCTTCCCATCAGACCGCAGTCAGCAAAATGAGACATCAGGAAAAGTGCTGATGCCTGGACCACTGCAACCTGAAACCACTTAATTAATATACGGGTTTAATGCATTTGGTAATTAAAATTTAATTCTTTTAAGATATACAATAGAAACAATTCCTTTTGCAAGCATTTAATCCATTGTGCTGTTAAAAGTGAAGTTGAAAGGGGAATTGAAATGGGGTTGTTTCTCCTTTTTAAGCATTAATCACACTGGAGATCAGTAAAGAAATAGCATGTGCTTAGTTCTGGTTGATCAATCACTGTTCTTGCTAAGTTTTGAGGCTTCTCTTTATAGAGACAGCTTTCTAAAAAAAAAAAAAAAATCACAGAAAGCCTGCATGCAGATATGCCCCTCTAAAAATATAGATTATCAGTGAAATATAAGCAATATCCCAAGAAACTTAAATTAGCCCTCAAACAAGCAAACAAGAAGTATGAAGATTTAAGTTAGCAGATGGACTATAATCCAAATCATATTTTCATCCTCCTGAGACCCTTAGGTTTAAGTAATTTACCAAAGACCTCATAATGTACCATTTGAAGAGATAATAATCATCTAGTACTTAGTTAGTAACAAAGCGTAGAGTCTAGTGAAATTTTGGTTCTGAGCTACATCCTGCCCAAAAACAAACAAAAGAGCTTCCCTGTTGAGTTTGAGTAATGTCTTTCATATTCACTCTCTGGAAGAAACAATTCATATTAGCAATTGAAAAAAATCCTGCAGTATTACTAAAAACAAGCAAAATGCTTCACTTTGTTCAATCCAATATTTCCACATCTTTTTAATCATAGAATTCTTTTAGAAAATGACACCCGTTAAGATCCTACAGAGCTAATATTCTAAGAAATATGTTTAGAGAAACACTTGATTCTGCTGCCCAAACTTTGACATTTGTTCATTTAGTAAAGCTGTTAAAGTTTGAGTAAAGTGCTTTACTGCCTTATCAAAATATTTATATATATGCACCAAAATCCACGTAAAGTTTTTATAACAGTACTATATGTAACAGCCCCGAACTATTATATAAACACTCCAATATCCTTCAATAGAAGAACGGATAAATATATGTGCTATAAGCATTCAGTGGAATACAATACAGCAATCAAAATGAATGAATGGAGCTGGATGTGGGGGCACACGCCTAGAGTCCCAGCTACCAGGGAGGCTGAGGCGGAAGGATTGCTTGAGCCCAGCCTGAGCAATATAGAGAGACCATGTCTCTTAAAAAAAAAAAAAATGTGGCTAATAACAACACAGACAAATCATTTGAACATAATAACAAATCAAAGAAGATGACTTAGAACAATACACAGTATATGATTTTATTTACTTAAAGTTCAAAAATAGTTGTTATGGGTTGAATTGTGTTCTCTTCCCCAAATTCATACATTGAAGACCTAACCTCCAGCATCTTGAAATGTAACCTTATTTGGAAGTAGTGTAACTGGCTCTATGAATAAATTTCAGCGAACTCTATATATTTTTTTAAATAATCCTCTCCCTTAACTAACTACTTGACCTTTTGAGTTGTTTCCCAGAACGGTGGATTTTCTGCAAAATAAAGGAGCTGAGATTCCAAAGGCCCCTGGGCAGACTTCCTGACATCAAGACTCACCATCCCTCAGTAACCTACCCCAACGCACTAGCCTCGTGTCAATCTCACCATGCCCTGCCCCAGGGCACTGTAGCCGTTTGTCAATTTCCCCTGTTTAAAAAGTTTGGACTCTCCATTAGTAAGGGAGACAGATTTGAGGCAGCTTCTCCTGTTCTCCTGATAAGATTTCTTTCATATTAAAAAAATTCTTTTCTTCCTTGGCAATACTCGTTGTCCCAATTGGATCTTTGTGTGGCGAGCAAATGGACCTGGGCTGAAATCCCCTTGCGGTTTTGATAATAATAGGATCATTATAGATATAATTAGTAAGATGGGGTCATACAAGAATAGCGTGTGACCCTAATCCAACATGACTGGTGTCTTATAAAAGGGGTAAATTTGGGCAAGACACACACGCGCGCGCGCGCGCGCACACACACACACACACACACACACACACACACACACCCCGCATGTGACCATGTGAACATAAAGGCAGAGATCAGGTCGGCATTTCCACAAGCCAAAGATTGCTAGCAAACCACTAGAAGCTAGGGAAGAGGCAAGGACTAAATTCTTCCTCACACCCTCAGAAGGAACTAAGTCTTCTGCTAACACCTTGATTTGGGACTTCCAGCCTGCAGAAATGTGAAACAATAAATTTCTATTGTTTAAGCCACCAACTTTGAAAAACTTTGTTATGGCGGTCCTAGCAAACTAATACAACAGGCAAAAGTCCGTTAGTGGCATTAGAGGTCAAAATAGTGACTATCTCCGGGTAGGGTGGGGACAGGGGGTAGGGATAGTGACTTGTAGAGAGCAGCAGTCGGAAGGAGAGTGGTAGTGTACTTCTAGGGAGCTGACGATATCTTGATTTGATAGTTACATGTGTATGTCATCTTATGAAAGCTCAACCAGCTCTACCTTAGATTCATACACTTTCATTTTGTAGGTTATACTTCAATAAATAAATTTTTAAAAAGTTTACCAGTGAATGAACACAGTCCTACCCTTGAAAAACTTTCAGTCTAAAGGGAGATGTAGACAAAACAAGGGGAAGTTACAATATGGAAATAAATTGTTTTAAAGGGATCAGTACAAATGCAATAGAAACACGCAGCCTTGTGGGTTTGTGGCGGGGGTGGTGAGGAGTGAGGAGAATACACTTCCCAGAGTAATTTCATGAAAGAAAGCTGAGACTTGAAGAATGAATGCAAACTAGTGAAATGAAGAGGTGGACAATATGTTCAAGTCTGAGCAAATAGCATGTACAAGAGTAAAATAAATAAATGATAGTAAGAGAGAACATGACCCAGTTAGGGAATTAAAAGCTGTTCCATTTGGCCACCACGCAGAATAGAAGGTATGAAGTGTAGAAAGAGGAAGTGGGAAAAAAGAGCAACAGCTGGAAAAAGGAGGGCTTTAGAAGAAGCCAGAAAGCACTGGAAGCACAGCTATAACTTAATGTGACATAAAAGTTTTGTTGCTTCAGATATTAAAATAATTACCTGTATAAATTCGTGATAACATACCATTCCCTTTGCAAAATGGAATTGAACTCAGCAAATTTTGGAAAGGGATTCTTTGTTGAAGCTAATCACAGAGATCACATTTTAACAAAGAGAAACCAGTACCAAAGACAGGGTGTGTATTGTATGTTTTTGAAAAGGAATAAACTTTTATCTAAAAAATATTTTTTTTAAATTTTTTTTATTACAATATATTATGGGGGTACAAATGTTTAGGTTACGTATGTTGCCGTTGTCCCCCCTTCCTCCTCAAGTCAGAGCTTCAAGCGTGTCCATCCCCTAGCTGGTGCGCATCGCACTCATCATGTATGTATACATCCATCCCCTCCTCCCCCCTCCCATCCGCCCACTGCCCAATAAATGTTATTCTTGTATGTGCACTAAGGTGTTGATCAGTTAATACCAATTTGATGGTGAGTACATGTGGTGCTTGTTTTTCCATTCTTGGGATACTTCACTTCGTAGAATGGGCTCCAGCTCTATCCAGGAAAATACAACAGGTACTGTATCACCATTGTTTCTTATAGCTGAATAGCACTCCAAGGAACATTTACCACATAATTTAAGACTCAGTTCTAAGAGCACCTGCCTTTAAGAATTTGTCTTCTAACCTACCAGCTGTGTGACCCTGTGGAGATCACTTTATCTTTCCAAACATTCATTTCCCATCTGTGATTTGAAGAAAATAACAACTTTCTCCTAGTGATATTGAAAAAATTAAACGAGATATACAAGTAAAGTACTTATATTAGTTTTCTTATAGCTACCATAACAGATTATCACAAATTTAATGGTTTAAAATAACACAAATTTTTTATCTTACAGTTCTCTAGGTCCGAAGTTTGATGAGGGTCTTCCTGGGCTAAAAGCAGGGGGTTAGCAGGAATGTGTTCCTTTCTGGAGACTCCAGGGAAGAATTCATTTCCTTTTCTATGTTCTAGAGGCTTCCATATTCCTTGGCTCAGTGTCCTCTTCCTCCAACTTCAAAGCCGGCAACACCAGCAACTTTTCTTCTAACCTGCCATCTATCTGATCCCCTGATGACAGCTGGGGCAGCTGCTCCATTTTTAAGGGCTCACATGGTTAGATTGGGCTCACCTTGATAATTCCTATTTCAAAGTCTTTAACCTGAATCACACATGCAAAGACTCTTTGACAGCTTAAAGCAGCATATTCACAAATTCTGAGGATTAGGGCAAGGGTGGGTGGAGGATTATTCTGCTAACCACAACACTGAATACAAGGCTCTCAAAAATTGTCTGCTTTGGGCTGGGTGCAATGGCTCATGCCTGTAATCTTAGTATTCTGGGAGGCCGAGGTGGGAGGATTGCTCAAGGTCAGGAGTTCGAGACCAGCCTGAGCAAGAGTGAGACCCCGTCTCTCTATAAAAAGAGAAAGAAATTTTCTGGACAACTAAAAATATATAGAGAAAAAATTAGCCAGGCATGGCGGCGCATGCCTGTAGTCCCAGCTACTTCGGAGGCTGAGGCAGAAGGATTGATTGAGCCCAGGAGTTTGAGGTTACTGTGAGCTAGGCTGATGCCACAGCACTCTAGTGCAGGCAACAGAACAAGATGCTGTCTCAAAAAAAAAAAAAAGAAAAGAAAAGAAATTGTCACACTATTTTTCTTTTTTTTTTCTTTGACAATCAAGTCCTGAATTGGTATGAAAAATTCACTCCAATATATTTGAAGATAACCTACATAACTAAGAGTTCAATATTTGATAAGGCTTCTTTTGAAAAAAAAAGAGCATCTCAAAAGAGCAGACAACTTTTCAATAAATGGCAGTAAAGGGAAACAAAATAGTTCCCATATTAAGTCATCGCAATTTACAATTTTATATACCAGCTAATTCTCTGCCAAACATTTGTACTTAAGCATGCTTTAAAAGTTTTCCTGCCCTACACCAGGGTTTCTCAGCCTTGGTGCTATTGACATTTTGTGGTGCATAATTCTTTGCTGGCTGGAGGCCTGTCCTGTCCTGTGCATTGCAGTATGTGTAGCAGCCTCCGTGGCCTCTACCCACTGGATACCAATAAAACCCCTGACTGCCAAGTTGTGACAAACAAAAGTGTCTCCAGATACTGCCAAATGTCTCTGGGGGTAAAACTGCCTGCATTTAAGAACTGCAGCTCTGAACTGAAATATATTAACTGTCTGGTTAATGGAGCCACACTGAAGGAATGGCACTGAAAACAAAAACCAGAACCTGCCGGCAAATATTGGTAAAAACTGAATCTACTTGTGATAGATGCCACAGTCCATTTGTCTACATGTATGATACACTAATAAAATTGAAGCGTGAATATATATTTTGATGCCTGCTTTTCTTAAAATGTCATTTTTTCCCCTCATGGTATTGCCTGCCTATGTAGGTAAAATAAACAGAAAATGTAAACGGAAGATGCAGGTGCAAAGTAACATGGAGTCTGTCTTCTAATTAAGCCTTTTGAATAATCTGTGCTTCTGTCTTATACCTAGCAAAGCAACATCAATATGCACTTTTTATGGGAATTACCTTCTGTTACCACTTTTAAAGTTTTAGGCAGATGGGAAAAGGGGCCATCTTCGTAAAACTGGAGGTCGAATAAAGAAAGAATGTGTGATTGAATAGTGTTCAAGACTGAAAGAAAGAAAATGATCTACACGAAACCTATTGTACACAAGGCTCTGAATGTTTTCCTCTTTCATGAAATGGAATAATTGTCTTCCATTTTCACTCCCACCACTCAAAACAGCTTGCTTCTAGTGTCCTAGAAGTTCCACTAATGACAAACACCTGAATTTGGGGGAAAAAACAACTCTTGTAATCTTACATGATTGAATTGAATCATCAAATAAAGCACACTGTAAAACAATCTTAATGTTTTTAATTGCCCAATTTATTATTGGCTTTTCTCTTTTTATTTTTTTTATAGAATAGATTTATTTTCAGTTTTCCAATGTATTACATGATACAATGATTATATCCATTTATTTTACAATATAATTTTTAAAAATATTAATAGTAAAACTAGAAATTTAGAACAATAAAATTGTTTTATTAATCCTATGCCTAAATGCTATGTACAAAACATTACATAGATGGTGACCATTTGGTAAATATCAAATTAAATAGAGTGAAAAATCCATTCCAAAACTTAGCAAAACAGTGTTACTATAAACTAAGCCTTCAGTAGCAGGTCTAGCCAATATAATACACAACTATAAAAGACCTGTGTAAACATTGGATGTTATCCAGTAATTACTGGAGATGATGAGATAGCTTGGAATACGGCATTTTTTATTCACGTGTTATGACCCAAATGAGAACATCTGCCTAAAGGCATTATAGCTAGGCCATCTGCTGTTTGGCCAACACAACCTTCCTGAATGAAGAAAAATAAAGTCTTCATGGAGACATGAACAAATGGAATTTTTAATGGAATATATCTATGATGTTACTAGTAAACCAAATAATAAAAGTATCATTGCATTTTTCAGTTTAACATTTGTTCTCATTACTGTTATCAGAATATAAAATTTCACTTCTTTTTTGATCACAAATAAATAATATTTTCTGAATATTCCCAGATGCATAACGGCAGGTAAGCAAGATGGACCGTAGCTAGGAAGATATTCTCAGTTGGATAATAAATAGCAACTCCATAAACATCACGACAGATTGCATTTTCAAAGATAGCTGCAACCTATCTTCCATCTCAAACACAGTTGTTTCTACAACATGACCTTGGCACCTCACCAATTGGGAGGTGGTGCCTATGTACACTCCTTTTGAATACGAGCAGATGTGTGACTCACTTGTAACTAATAGAAGGGGTTACAGTGATGAGGATGGTGCCATGTGGCTTCTAAGTCAGCTTCTACCTTATTCAGTGCAACACTTGCACTTGGAACCTTGAACTTGCATGTAAGCTGCCGTGCTGTGAGGCAGTCAAGCCACTCTGAAAGGGAAGGATAGGCACACCTGCTGGCAGTCTTAGACTTTGGGTCCCGCCAGCTCAGAGTCAACACTCGGTGAATAAGTATCAGATGATACTAGGCCCCAGACATTACTCCCCGCTGTTGAATCTTCTACTTCAAGCCCCAGACACTGTGGAGCAGAGAAAGGCCATACCCACTATGCCCATTAGAAGTTCCTGACAAACAGAAGTCATGAGCACAATAAAAGTTTGTTTCGTATCACGAAATTTAGGTTGGTTTGTTTGATGAAATAGTCACTGTAACAAATAGACCAACCATACAGAAACATATTTTAATATGATAGTCATATTAAATTTTAACAACAACAATAACAAATCTATGGATACTATTGAACTTCATTGGCACTACATTGACCCAGGAAGTAGACTTTAAAATTGGGTCCCCACGAATTTTGCTTTACCAGTTATATGAATGATCATTTTTATTTTTATTAAAATTAATTTGTAAAAAGAACAAATTTTCTTGAATTTTATTTTTAATTGACAAATACTGTATATATTTATGAGATGCTCCACAACATTGATCTGGGCAAAGATTCCTTGGATATGACCCCAAAAGCACAGGCATGAAAAGTAAAAATAAACAAATGAGATTGCGCTAAACTGAAAAAAAAAATAACAAAAATTTTAAACCCTGAAATTATAGAACAATGCTATTTTTCAATTGTAGCCATTTTTTTCCAATGGAAATTAACTGAAAGTAAATTGCCTTTTAGAGTGTCTTTTTACCTGTGCAAAGTTTTCATTAGATCTCCTAGGTAGAGTGAATCACTTTGGTTTCCATTCCTGAGTGCAAGGTCAAAAGAAATACCTCAGGCCATTCTTCAGCAGAGAATTCCCCAGTTGCTATTGAGTATCTAACACTACAGACAGTTGAGCAGCAGTAGCACTTGGCTTCTGACCTGAGTGTAGAAGTACTCTATGTCCACAGTGCCTTTAAATTACTTGATTCCAGGATTTCCTTTTAGTGAACTAATGACCCTGAGACTTTAAAGCTATTTAGTGTAAGTGGTCTTAGTCTGGCATTGCTTAGCCGTTTAAGCTAGTCTGGAAAGGACTCGCATTAAATCAATAGTCTCCTCACAAGACTGAAGGACTGACACCTATGGGCTCTGAAAGAAAAATTCTGGTCAAGATCTTTGTTTCTTTGCTTCCTTTCAAATGCTGATAACCAGAGTGAGGCGATCAACTTTCTGACTAGTGTTACAGACGTAACATAATTTAGCTATTATAAATTCAGTGGCCTTGTATTTGCACTACAAGGTTTCTCTAAAAACCTCGAAGTTCTTCCCTTGTGTTTTGTCATATTTAAATTAAAATTGCTCTTGGAAGATATGTTGAGAGTGGATACTGTTCTCTCTAGTTGAGGGCAAAAGTTTGCAGAATGGGAAGAACCTCTTCTCTCCTGGTTCATGTTTCACAGTGGGCCTCTTGCCTCATCTATTCACTCCTCTTCTCCAGAGGGAAATTTGTAAGAAACTTTTGGGTAACCAGTGTATCCACAAGACACATGAATCCTCTTTGCTATTGGGTTTACAAGGGCAGGTTCTCTCAAGGGAGGACCGAAGGCTTGGCACCCTTGTGGACTGTGACTGGGTAAGTCTGACTTATTAGCCTGTTCTTTTGTACCAGATTTATCAAGAGTATTGATGACATTTTGATCTCTTCAACCTGACTTTTACTCCATCTTTCATTTGTCTGCTAATTCTGATGGGGAACAGAGGTACGATAAATAGTGACCTCTAGTGCCAACAGAATGAATAAATATGTCGGTCTAACTCAATTATAGGACAATTGACAGGATAGATTTGTTAGAAGTCCCTCTCAATTCCTTCGTTCCCTAGCATTAATTCAAGTTTGTCCTTCAGGTCACAGCCAAGTTATAACAAAGAGAATGGCCTGAAAAAAAACGGCAAAAATATTTTGTCTGCTTAAAATCTCACTCACTCTTTTGGGGAACAAAAACCTACATCCCTGCCTCAGACCAGCGGTTGGGAGAGGCAGGGGAGTGTCTTTTGTTCTTTGTGCTACAGGAGATGGCTCAGCGGAACTGTCCAGGTGGAGGTCCTTGGCAGAGGTCATGGAAATGTCTTCTTTGGAGATGGGATGATTAGAATCATTAACTGTAGTTGAAAGACAATAGCCTACAACTGAAAACCCTCCCTTTAAAAACTCTGTATTTCTGTTTAGGAGGAAGATGGTGGCATTTTAGGCAGGAGTCTCCATCCTCCTCACTTGCTGCCAAATTAATAAACTCCTCTTTCCTTCTCCTCAAACTACTTGTCCTCGTTCTTCTGATGTGGCCTTGGGGACAAGTGCCAAGCTTTCAGTAGCAAAGCTATGCACTGTGTGGTGATGACTGTGTGTCTGCCATTACCATAATCGTCCCAGTATGCTTCTCATAGCCTTCCCAAATACATTCTCTGCATATCTCCACTATAACATCTATTATCCAGATTTGACTTTTTCTCCTACCAACTTTAAGCTCTTAGAGAACAGTGAACACATCATACTCATTTTTGTGTCACCCATATTTAACACAGAACATTAAACGCACCATATATAACACACTGTAAACATATGTTAATTAATTAATCTTAGATATGAAAGATGCGATAGGCAAAATTCTAAAGACACCACCCTCCCCCAGGATTCTTATCCCTTGGTTACTCAATCAAACACTAATCTAAGTACTGCCATAAAGGGTCTTTATAGATAAAATTAAGATTACTAATCAGCTAACTTTTGTTGAGAAAGAAAAATGTTTCTTCTACCCTCTGACTTCTGTATCTTGGGGTCCTTGAATTAAACTAGCAAAAGACAGATTAGCATTTAACAATATTTACGTGAATGATAAATTATTGATAAGTGACTAAGAAATATATGGAAAACTAATGGAAGATAAGGATGATTTGAGTAAGGTCTGATCATGCAAACTCATCTTGGTGTCAACTCCCCATCTTTGATGATAAGAGTTGCTCTTGCCTTCTCAGTACAGGGGTGCAGAGGGGAGCACCTTCTTCAAAAGAAAAGTTATGCTCTGCAGATAAGAGGAGGGAAAAGAACTCTTCCTACATCTGCAGATTCTCAATTACCTCCTGCTCAAAATAATTTTTATGCCAAAATGGCATATTTTAGGGGTAAGATAGTCTGATCACCATCACCTTAAAATAGAAAAATTATCTTGGATTTACCCAGATGGACTCAACTAAACTTATGAACCCTTAGAAACAGAAAAAGAAGGCAGAAGGGCCAGTCAGAGAGAGAAAGCAGAAGAGGGAAACAGAAGAGATAGGAGAGAAAAAGGGAAGTCAAAGAGATTTAAGCATGATGAGAATGACTCAGCCTGCTGTTGTGGGTTTTGGAGATGGAGGATGGTGGCCATGAGCCAAGGAATTTAGAAGCTTCCAGATGCTAAAAATAACCACCACCACCACCACCCCACTGCCCCCAGCTGAAAGCCAACAAGGAGATGGGGCCTTCAGTCACATGGAACAGAATTCTGTCAACATTTGAAATGAACTTGGAAGTGGATTTACCCTTAAAGCCTCCAGAAAGGAAATCAGTACTTCTGGCACCCTGATTTTAGCCTCATGAAACCCAGAAGAGAGAACCAGCTGAACAAAGTTGTACTTAGACTTCTGGCCTGCTTAACTGTTAGACAATAAATGGTGAGGTTTCCTTAAGCTGCTAAGTTTGTGGTAATTTGTTCTGGCAACAATAGAAAACTAATACAGAGAATATTAACCATAATAATAATTAATTGGTTATGTGTAGGCTGTTGCATTCAAGGGGACACTTAAGACAATAGAAATCACTAAGAGACGTAAAAACTATGAGTTAGTCCCAAATCAGGGCTTTTCATCCTCGTTGATGACAGTGGCTATTCCTTCTTTTAACTTCTTGTCAGAAGAGTTATTAGAAGTCTCATAATTATTGTAGCAACATGGATCTGAATATGTTTATGTGGTAGACAGAATTCTAAGATGGTCCCCAAGATCCCTTCCCCCTGGTGTACATAACTTGAACAATCTTTCCTTTTGAGGTACCTGTGAATATGATAAGATAGTTGCTCTCTTGGTTACGTTATGTCATGTAAGATCTACAGTAGCAGATTGGAATGAGATTTTCCTGTTGGCTTTGAAGAAGTAAGCTGCCATGTTTTGAAGAGGCCATGTGGCCAGGACCTGAAGGAGACCCCCTAAGAGGTGAGAGCAACCCCTGGCCTGTAGATAGCAAGAGACTAGGGACTTCCATTTTACAACTGCAAGGAATAAAATTCTTCTAACAAACTCAATGAGCTTGAAAGGGGGAGAATCTTGAGTTCTAGGTGAGAATCCAGCGCCAACCTATACATCTTGATTTGAGTTTAATGAGACCTTGAGGAGAGGATCCCACTGACCAGTGCTCAGACTTCTT